>ML362147.1:12626-44211 GCA_005239505.1 Nicotiana paniculata
ATATATATATATATATATATATATATATACGAAGCTGATTTCTCACTATTATGAATCACTGAATATCAATCACAAGCACGCTAAGTGCATTATACCATCCTGGGGAGACTGATAGAGCCGTAGTCTACAAAAATCAAGCACAACTGAGGTGCGATATATATACACACTCTATATCTCAAGAGCTATCCTGCTCACATAACATCCCCACTACGCGGGGCCTCAACACATAAGAAATTATCAAAGTCGTTTCACAACTCACACGGCACAATCACAATAACACATGAATCTGAAGAAGACGGAACAACACCCGCTGTCCTAATACCTCTCCATGAAAAGCGCTCTACCGAAAGGAACATGCCTGGCTCATTCGAAGCCCATAATCATAATAAAATCCATCCACAAGCATCGAGCCACCTCGCTAGCACCAAACTTAGCTATTAGCTTTTACCTGGGTCTACATTAACCCACTTTCTCTCATAATACACGAGAACAACCATCATCACCGGGACAAGCACCCCATAATCCATAATCAGCTGAACCGAACGCTCTGCAGGCGTAAATTCTCAATTAAGCAATATTGCACTTCCTTATACTCAGTCCAAATCTTCAATCCATCAAGTGACTACATGTCACACTTTATACAATCTTTTCGTGGTCATGCTTCCACGACCTTCCACACAAGGCAACAAGTCTGCCCATCCATAGCACCGACCACACTAAGGCCGCAAAACACATCAAGAACCCATGACCAAGGTACAAAGTCTCTTTCACCGAATATCAATCTCAGGTGACACTGAAGATAACACCAGCTTACTCTGAACTTTCAAATCACTTTGTCTTGCTCTTCCAAGCTCCTGACATCCTTATCATCACCGAACCTCAAATATCGATTGTTACTCCCAGTTACATACTTCTTTCCGCACCTAACATACCAACATGAGGTAGCGCAAGAATTCCATCATAACTTCTGAACCACCAATAGGGTGAACACTTCATCACATAGAAACCTTTTACTTAACTCAATTCAAGAGTACCATCTTAACAGACGAGTGAATTCCCATTATCACACAATTATGCAAATCCTTAAGTAGTAGTCTATACCACCATAACCCTTTCGGGGTCCGCCTACACCTGACATGCCATAACACTCGAAGGTTCCCACATAAAATCCATTACGACGGCCGACAAGCCCCGCACACACCGACACAAGCCACATGCATAACTAAATCATATCAAGGGACTGTTCACTGCCACAAATGTGCCATTTCAACCATGGCTACTCAATCTATCTTCTTTTAATCATCTTCAATTGCCTCAGGAATAATAGCATCTTCCTTCAACCCATAGCAAACTCAACCCTCACTCACCCCGAGTGACCTTGATTCATGAGACTATGCTGCCTAAATCCCGCAACCCATCTTATACCATTCTGATAATCTTTCTACAATTCGGAGTTTATTTCTCTCACTCCTCCAATACTATCTTGCATGATGAAACATATCATATAACATTCCAACCATCCTCCTCTTTCTCAGAAATTACTCTGCAAAAGCTCGATTCTCGATCATATTGCTGCCTGGAACCCTTAAATGCCACATTCTTAACTTTTGAACTCACCTAGACCGCTTTTGGGAGTCACCCACTCTGACTGGCCCCGAACACAATCAACTCCAAGGCTCTCCTACCACAGGAACACCTTTTTCAATGAAACATGTGACTGAGTCACTATCCTTACAACTCGCCCATGCCTTAAGCATAAATTCTGAATCTTCCAAAGCTTAACCCTGGCCTGACAGGGCCAACTTTTGCACACCTTCATCAAATCTCACAAAAAATTACCATTTTACTCTTTTCCCTTAGCTGAAATAACTTGCCAATACGCCGACAATCCGCAACCCTATGAGAATACAACCCTACAACCCAACTGCAGATGGTGGGACTCCCCCACTTAGCCCGAAGCTAATCCTTGCGTCACTCTAGACCCTGCGAGATCCTTTGTCCTTTGATAACACGATTTTGCTCATCCAATCCGTCCAATTCATCCAAATTCTCTTGCTAGCACTCCCTAAATACTCAAATTCTCTAGCATCATTCACATATTCTACCTCCTACCGACTAGCCACTAGAACCCCTCACATAAACCTACCAACCCCGCCATTGCTAACCTATCCCCAGAAGACAACCCACCTGTGGAAATCACCCGCGGACACCTCCCAACGACGCTGAAATGCACGCTCCCTGCGACTTCAATACCCCATCCTATGCCCTGCTTCATTTACCAACTTTACTAGTCCATCCACTCCTCATGGACATCCATTAATTGTGCGACAATATTCTCAAATTCCAAGCTATGCCGCCGCTCCCCCACTTTGCGACTGCTCTACTTCCGCTTCTTACACCTAGCCTCCTAGATATGGAACCACCACCTAGCCTCACTCTAGGATCATTCTCTGTAGCTCTTAAACCATCAGATCACCACGACTTCACACTCTCCAAAGATCATATTTCTCTAGCTGCCTTCGTTATCAACACTTATTCGGTACTGAATTACCGCACCTCACGATCTCTGCCAACCGCTTTCTTCAATACTTCTCCTCAATACTCGGACCCCGCGCAACCGAAGAACCCATAGCACCGACAAACTTAACACATTCCATTCGATCAATGATAGCGACTACACGTCACAGGTTCATATCCCATCTCACTTGCAGACACCAAGTCTTCCTACTTTATCAACCCCAACCGGACCATTCATAACCCAAATTCCCTTCCTCTACCGGTACAAAAGCACTGAAATCTCGAAATCAAACTCTGAGAAGACCTCCCTTCAAACCATTCATCACCCTCAACATACGGGCAAGCATTCTATCATCATATAGACATCGCGCGACAACCAATCGTAAGCATCATCACTACCTGAGCACAACTCTAAGGCTCCCAGAATCACAGCTACTGAGCTGAAATAACATATTATTCTTTTGCAGGGCCATAACAACAGCCCCCACCAATTACACATGGAAACATCTCGAATCATATCTGTAGCACCATTTCAATTCCTCAAATTCCCGATTCATAGCAAGCGCTCGCGGCATATAAGATTGAGTAGAAAGAAACGTAGGCCCTTAAGGGAATCAAATCGCACGATGAGTAATCAAGAAGGGAAGTACTCCTAACAACCCTGTAGCCTCTTCAAGATAAGTGCAGACGTCTCCGTACCGATCCGCAAGACTCTACTAGACTTGGTCATGACTCGTGAGACCTACGGCAACCTAGCGCTCTGATACCATGCTGTCACAATCCAAAATCCCTAAGGTCGTGATGGCGCCGGACATCAATGTCAGGCAAGCCAAATCATTAATTAATTGAAATAACTCTCCAGTTTTAACACTTATGAAAACATTTCCTTTCACTTAATTTCATATTAACCAAATAAAAGTTTGTTAATTAAAAATAGTGGTTTAAAGATTACACTTAAGCAATTATATCCCAACACATATCCCAGAACCCGGTGTCACAAGTGCATAAGCAATTTCTAATAATTTATACAATCATTGCAAAGCCTGTCCGAAATACAACTAGACAAGGAAATTTAAAATGAAATAAATGCAGTATGAAGGAGACTCCGTCAGCTGCGGATCGCCTCCGGATGATGCAGCTCGCCTAAGTCTCTGAATCCTCCACCTTGCTATGAAAGTACCTGTGCAATAAAATGCACAGCAAGTGTAGCATGAGTACAAAAATAACGTGTACTTCTTAAGTCGCCCGCCTAACCTCAGAGAGGTAGTGACGAGAGGTCAAATTAGACACTTACTAACGGCCAATTTAAAATGTTTAGGTATGACACTAAGCATGATTTACCATAGGCAATTTATAAAAACAGGATTTAAATATCTTTCAACTCCGTTCACGTTTAACACTTCATATCTTCGTCATATTAACAATTAATCAAAATGGTGATTTAATCAAATAATAATAAATCGACGGGAAGGAACAACTTCTTCCAAAAGTCTTTTTAATAACTTTAAATCTCTGTCATTTCAATCGATAATTTAATATTCAGGCCAGTAATTAGGCAAAAATCATAGCAACTATGCATCAAATATCATGTGCAGGCAATGCCGAGGGTCGAACGGCGCAGACCAACAAAAATAAACTGTGCACTGCCGAAGGGTCGATCGGCTCGAACCATAGATGCATCTATCTGCCCCGCTCGCGAATCGATCATGCGACGCGGTTAAAATAATACGGCTAGCCTGCTCGCGAATCATACCTGCGACTCATATGCTCATACGAATACACACACAAATACAGGGTCATCCTGCTCACGAATCACTCAAGCGACTCAAGCACCCAAAGTTACACATATCCACATAATAAATCCGTATTTTATCTAGAAAAAGTTTTTCTCAGGAAGGTGGTAAATTCTTATTAAAAGAACCATGAAATATAGGTTTTGAAATCATTTGTTTTTGAAAACTCATTTTGCAAGTTTAATGATATTCCACGATACAACCCAGTCCAGGTACACAAATATCCACAGAGAGATCAATTCTCTTTTTAGAAGATTAACAAATGAACTCTAGTTTCTTTTAGATATTCAATTACGTTTTCGATTATATTAGCAGTTTAGTATTACAGGCAGGATTACTGGTACAACACGTACGGCATGCTAATGGGTCCTAGACTACCCTTACATGGCATAATAATAACTACGCACGGACTCCTATCACCTCGTGCATACATATCCCCCAAAGATAATATCATATACTGAATTAAATCACCTGGGGGGATGATTCCCCCTCACAAAGTTAAAATAGAGACTTACCTCGCTCCGAAATTCCAACACCGGCTTCCAAGCCCCTCCGATGACTCCAATGGACGCACAATGCTCCGAAACTACCACATAATGGCAAAGCAATGAAAATTCATCCTAATACTCACAACAAATTCAGATTATATACTTTCCCAACCCCGCTCGGAGAAATGACCAAAATGACCTCGGGCCCACGTGCCCGAAAATCCAAAATTCTTGAAGATACATGCTACCCATAGATCTACAATTTACTCTACATTCCATACTCAAATTCGTGGCTAAATTCCAAATTTACATTTTCTAGGTTTCTTAAAAGATTCCCAAATTCCTACCAATTTCCATGCCTAATCCATACATATAATCTTGTATTTATCTAACAAACGGAAGGAATTTACTTACCTTGATGCCTGACGAAAATCCCCCTTGAAATGCTCTCCAAAAATCGTCCCTGACAAATGAAAAATGGGTGAGAAATGACAAAAACCCGTCTTTAAAACATTCTGCCCAGGCCTCTCTTCGCACATGCTGTCCAATAGCCGCTCCTGCGGTCAAAGCCTCGCAGGTGCGGCCACACCTGATGACAGCAGCCTTCAGCCGTCTTCATCTTCAAACATTGATCCTTTAACCACCCGGAATCCACCCGAGGCCCCCGGGACCCCGTCCAATTATACCAACCTGTTCCAAAACATAGTGCGGACCTACTCGAGGCCTCAAATCACATAAAATAACATCGAAACCACGAATCGCACTCAAATCTCAACTTTATGAACTTAGAAATTTCAAACTTCTACATCCGATGGAGAAACCTATCAAATCATGTCTGATTGACCTCAAATTTTGTGCACAAGTCATATTCAACATTACGGAATCACATTCCGACCTCGATATCAAAACTTACACTTCCGGTCGGATTTCCCAAAAAACTTCAAATTTCTATCTTTAGCCAAATGACTCCAAAATAACCTATGGACATCCAAATTCACTTTCGATCGTGCTCCCATCTCCAGAATCACAATACGAAGCTATTCCCAGACTCGGAATCCCAGATGGTCATCAACAACACTGAAATACACTTCAAGCCCAAATCTATGAAATTCTTCTAAAATGCTAACTTCCATAATATTCGCCGAAACACTCTCGGGTTATCCAAAAACCCGATCCGGACATACGCCCAAGTCCGAAATCATCATACGAACCTACAGGAACCTTCAAACCCTAATTCGGAGGTCGTTTACTCAAAATTCCAATTTTAGTTGATTTCTCAAATTTAAGGCTTCTGAAATGAGAACTTTTCTAAACTTCCTGAAATTCAATTCCGACCACGCCCACGGGTCATAATACCTGAAACGAAGCTGCTCACGACTTCAAACTGCTGAACGACGCGTTAGAGCTCAAAATGACCGGTCGGGTCGTTACAAAAGTTCTCTGTGCAAAGCACCATGTCAAGTGCGAACGCGGAGGGTTATTTAGTAACTACTGTGCGAACGCGTAGGTAGAGTCGCGAACGCACAACATTAGCGTGGTCCTGGGGGGCTGGGTGTAAAATACCCTGTGCGAATGCAGCCCCACAACCACGAATGCACATGTCTATGCAGTAAGCTTCCGCGAACGCGACCTGGGGCCCGCGAACGCGGAGAGTAATCTCGCCCAGCTATTTTTAAATGCCCAAAACAGAACCATTACAGGATTTTTACCAAAATTTATAAACCCTCTTCTTCTCCAAACCCCATAGGCGATTTTTGAAGAGCTCTTCCACCATAGCCTCGTAGGTAAGTGACTCTGACATTGTTTTCTTCCATTTTTCATCAACAACTATTAGATTCTAGGCCTAAAAACATGAAATCAAATGTAGAAATTGGGATTTTTGGGTAGTGTTAGGGCTTTTTGAATATTTGCGAATTTGACCTTGTTTTGGGGTCGGATTCAAAAAAAATTATATATTCGGGCTCGTGGTTGAATGGGTAATCGGGTTTTGGTCCGAACCTCGTGTTTTGACCAAGCGGGCCCAGGGTCAATTTTTGGAAATTTTGGAAGAATGTTGGGAAATCTATAATTAGGCATTTAAATTGAATTTTTTTAGCATTTATTGATGTTATTGAGTCGATCATGTTTAGATACGATTGATTTGGAGTCGGGTTCGAAAGGAAAAGCGGTACTAGATGCTTGATTTTGATTCTTGGAGTCGAGGTAAGTATCTTGCCTAACCTTGTGTGGGGGAACTACCCCTTAGGATTGAGTCTTATATGTTGATTGTAGTCCGCGTACGCGAGGTGACGAGTGCGTACTCGGAATTATTTGCAAATAGATTTCCCTTTAGGGATTTTTAGGTCCTTATGTTCCCCGCTTATGAATTGAAATTGTTATATTTGAATTCCTGATTTCTAGTTTCATCTCTCCCTGCTCAAATTAGAAGTAATTGCCTAGCATTCCTTGTTTATTACATGATCTTAATTGACTTAAATGAAGACTTTATTTTCCTTCAGTTATACTATATCTTTCTTCAGAAGTTGCCTATGTGACTAAAACTAGTATAATCTCGCCATATAAATGTCTAATAAGTAATTGTAATATCTATACGTTGCTCAAGCATGCCCGTGAGTCGTACATTGTGATTTAAATGATTTTACTCTTAAGTACTACTTAGGTTTAATTGATGACCGCCCACGTTGATGGTATTCTTTAATGCTGCCTATTTACTGAGCATTTGTTCAAATTGAGTTTATTCAACGAGCTAATTGTCTAAGTGAGATTGGTTATAGCTGATTCCCTTGCCGGGATGATTTGGTTTCATGGTTGTGAACTTGAATATATTGAATCGTTGCTATATTTGTCTTGTTTTCCCCCCGTTATGCTGTTTTCTCTTTGTGCTTGGCATTCTTTTCAGTGGCTACTTCTTATGAGTGAGTTTTTACCATTTTTGTGATTTAAGTTTTTGTATTGATTTTCTCATCGCACTTTGCATTCGGTCTTGTTTGTTTTTGCGCCGGTTGTGGCAATATATGTTGTTTCTGCCACATTCTGGTTGTTTTCCTCAGTGGCTGCATTGCATATTTAAATTGGGACTACAGACAGAGATCCAAGAACTTTCCTTCATGTATTGCATCGCATATTTAGATTGGGAAAACAGACAGAGATCCGGGAGCTTTCCCCTTGTACTACATTGCATATTTAAATTGGGACTAGAAACAGAGATCGGGGAGATTTCCCTCTGTACTACATCGCATATTTAAATTGGGACTACGGACAGAGATCCGAGAGCTTTCCTCCTATACTGCATCGCGTATTTAAATTGGGACTACAAACGAGATTCCGGGAACTTTTCCCCTGTACTGCATTGCATGACAAATTTTGAGTTGCGGACTGAGTTCCGGTGGTTTTATCATTGAGGAGATTTGGATAGAAGGATATATATATATATATATATATCATTGAGGAGATTTGAAAAGTATAGCTGAAAAGCAATTATCTCCAGGAAAAATTATGTCTGAAGGACTTCTATTTCGAAAGTATATTTTGAACATCATGTATTTTGATGATATTTGAACGGGCAGTATTTGGGAAAGTACGTTTGAGCACCACGTATTTTGAAGAGACTATGTTTTAAAGATTTCTCTGTATAAAATATATAAATATACATTCAGAGAAAGTATGTTCCAAAGAAGAAATTTTTGTATTCCGAAATGATTATATCTTTAAAGCTTTCAAAATAAACTCACGATTTAAAGGTTTTCACTAGAAGGTTTGACTAGTTTTATTGAGTTTATTGGCTAAGTCCTGACATGAATAGATTGGTGCAGTGCTGAGTTGCTAGTGCTTTTATTGGGTTGTGATTCCCGCCATTTGAATTGCATTCGTTCCATTATCTTTGCGTATTTCTATTATGTTGTCCGTTGATCGTAATTATTGAATTTTTCTTCCGTATTATTCGATCGTATGGTTAATTATATTGAAAATCTTTAAATAGATATTATGTTTCGGTCATTTATACATTTATGCCTTTTCACTTATTAGACCGGTGGTGTCTTGACTAGTCCTCGTCACTACTTCACCGAGGTTAGTCTTGATACTTACTGGGCACCGCTGTGGTGTGCTCATACTACACTTCTGCAAATTTTTGTGTGCAGATCCAGGTTATTGTTTCTAGTAGCTGCGCAGATCATTGTTTAGGAGACTCAAGGTAACTTGCTGCTGCATTTATAGGATTCAGAGTCACCGTCCTGTTTTATTTCTACTCAACTGTACTTTCTTATTCCTAGACAGTTGTATTTAGATTTGATAGAAAGATTTCGTAGAGTTTATGACTTGTATTTACTGGGTTTTGGGAAATTGTAAACTCTATCAAGATGTCTATATCGAGACTGTTATGATACCTTTATTATTGTTGTCGTTCAGTGGAAATGTTAGGGTTACCTAGTCCCTAAGACTAGGTTCCATCACGATACCCAATGGAGGGAAATTTGGGTCGTGACATTCGCATGTATGTTTCGCAAGCGGTGTAATTTCTTTAAAAAACTACAAGCTGAATTTCCCTTATTTTGAAAAGAATCAAGAAAGAGATATGGTTTTAATGTTAAAGTTATATTTGACCGTGTCACAAGTATGATCCGCAAGCGGGGTGATTCCTTAAGT
Organism: Nicotiana paniculata; assembly: GCA_005239505.1. Classification (NCBI taxonomy): domain Eukaryota; kingdom Viridiplantae; phylum Streptophyta; class Magnoliopsida; order Solanales; family Solanaceae; genus Nicotiana; species Nicotiana paniculata. The sequence goes on from ML362147.1 coordinate 22,069, forward strand.
TTATATTTTACCGCATCGCACGTATGATTCGCAAGTGGGGTATTTCCTTCTACTACTCTTATGGGATCGACCATTCTCCTTGGCAGGATTTATGTACCACACTCTCATGTGAGCGGGCCATTTTCCTCGCCAGGTTAATAGATGCATCTATGGTTCACGTTGTTCGACCCTCGGCAGTGCACAATTTACTTTTATGTTGGATCGGGCCGTACGCCTCGGAATTTCCTATATATATTATCCTCATGGAAATCGTGCGTGATATTTGGCAAGAAGCCAGTGTATCCGAGGATTTTCCCTGATTTGAACTGTGACAACCTCTTTGGTGAAATCCATTATCTCTCTCTATATATAAGCTCCAGTTACGGAGGAAACTTGCTAGTTGAGAGCTTGAGTAAAATTGTAAAGAGGGGAATTATATCATGTATAATATACATGTTTATTTCATATATTTACTCAGTTTCATATTTATTAACTTCTTTATTGTACTTGATATTGTTGGACCACTAGTAAGTGTCGAAGTCGACCCCTCGTCACTACTTCTTCGAGGTTAGACTGGATACTTACTGGGTACGCGTTGTTTTCGTACTCATACTACACTTGCTGTACATTTTGTTGTATGGGTATATATACATTTAGTGGCCTTGTGGACGCAGCGGCGTGGTTGACACGGGGACTTAGACGAGCTGCATCTTATGTGCGATCGCAGCCAACAGAGTCTCCTTCAGAGTATTAGTATTCCCCTTTCTATCCAAATTGTATTCCGGACAGTTATTGTATTTTATTTTATCCCTTAGTAAACGCTCATGCACTTGTGACACTGGGGTTTGGGATGATTATGGGTTATTTAGTATTGAAATTGGAAAACGTTAATATTATTCCTTAAAGTTCATTTGTTACTAGTTAAATTGAAGGAAATTTATGTTTTCAAAAATACTAAAATGAGAATTTAATTAACTAATTAGTGTTGGCTTGACTGATAGTGGTGTACGGTGCCATCACGACCTTTAACGAATTTTGGGCCGTTACAATATGGTATCAGAGCACTAGGTTCACTTAGGTCTCACGAGTCATGAGCGAGCCTAGTAGAGTCTTGCGGATCGGTACAGAGACATCTGTACTTATCTTTGAGAGGCTACAGGGCTGTTAGGAGAACTTCCCTTCTTGATTCCTCATCGTGCGATTTAATTCCTTTGAGGCTTATGCCTTTGTTTCTTTCCTACTCAATCTTATGCGACATGAAGCGCTTATTATAAATCGAGAATTAAGAAAATGTAATGGTACTACAGATGTGGTGCGAGATGTTCCTCAATGCGTATTTGATCGGGCTATTGTCGTCGCCTTGCGGAAGGCCGTTCTGTCGTTTCAGCTCAGTATCAGTATTACCTAAGGTTTTGAGATTTGGCATTAATTGTTATGATGATTCGTCCATTGCTATCGCACATTAGTGGTGTAATGGTAGAGTGTTTGTCTATTTGTTGAAGTAGTGAATGACTTGGAAGGATGTTTACTCAATGTAATATTCAGAGATTCAGAATTTTAGTTCCCGGCGGAGGAGAGGAAATTGGGCTATAAATGTTCAAGTTTGGTTTGATGGAGTAATGAGATTTGGTATTTTTGAGCGTGGTGGAATTTTCATCTATGATGTGGTATCATTGTCCTTGTTGAATACGTTATGTTTGCCGGTGTTATGATTTTCTTCATTCGTCTTTGGGACAGAATAACACGTGGGTTCTTTGGTAGGATGACTACATGCCTTGAGAAAATTTTAGAGTGATTTGGGAGTTATGGTGGACGGTGACTGGGTCTACAGACTTAATTTGAAATATTGGCTATTATACGGCGGGATATTTGATACAACAAAAAGGAGTTACTTGATATGAAGAAGGATACAATATGTCTTTGGATTTGAAGGTACTGTCGCACCTTTTAGTAGATGTCAAATGGGGATTGAATGGACTTGTTCAGCTGGTGAATGAGCATGGGCTTAGGATGGGTTACTGATTTTGTAGTAATTGTTCTCGGTGTAGCACCGTTGGAAGGTTTCGAGGAATTTGGCGGGTCGATAGCGCGGGGTCACGTCAGAGAGGAAGGATGAACCTTGGTGGGTTTCAGAGTTATACAGTGGTGGATTCGAGCTAAGTGGGAGAGGCCCACCACCTAAGATTAGATTGCATGGTTATCTATTTGTGAGGTTCCTGGTTATCAGCGTGTTAATGGGTTATTACGACTAAGTAAAGAGAACATCAGTGGTGATTTGAGCAAAGGGTTTGAAGAATGTGTACTATAATTGGCCTTATCAATTTATGTTCAGGCTTTGGGAAGACTTAGGATCTATGCTTCATGTAGAGGTGATCTGCAATAAAAGTGATTCAGTCGGGTGCTTCTTTGAGAGAGTGTTCAGGTGCTAGTAGATCCTTGGAGTCGATTATATTTGGGACCAAGTTAGAGTGGGCGACTCTCAGCAACGGTCCTAGTGAATTCAAAAGTTAAAATGCGGTGCCTAAGTATTTCAAGCCCACAATATGGCTAAGAATCGAGCTTTTTGCAGCGGAGTATGAAAAAGGGGCTTGGAATGTTCTATGTTATCTTCGACTTGTAGTGTAGCATTTGGAGGAATGAGGGAAATGTCTTCAGATTCATAGAGAAATTTTCAGAATGGGTGTATCACTTGAGGATGTGAATATGCGCGCAAGGAGTGTATGCGATGGTTCGTGGGGTTTGAGACAGCATGGTCTTGTGATATAAGGTCACTCAGGATGAGTGCGGATTTGGGTTCGCGATGTTTTGAATGAAGCTATTATTATTCCTAAGTCAAATCTAGAGTAAATTAGAAGAAGCCGGATCTGTTAGGAATGGTTGGATTGGCATGATGGTGGAAATGATCAGTTCCTTCAGCGTGTTGAGTTACACAGGTGCTTTTTGGCGGTACATGTGAGGCTTGACGGCTGCCATAATTGATTCCTTTTTAGAGGCATTCGAGTATTATGGCATGTTATGTGTAGATGGATCTCGGAAGAGGATGGTGGCTTAGACCACTACTTGAGGTCGGTATTTTCTGTAGAAAAGAGAATTCGGTCGCGTGTTGCCATGGTTCTCTTGGAATGATGAAGTGTTTACCCTATTAGTGGTTCAGGAGTTATGATGCAATTCTTGTATTCTCACGTATTGGCATGTTAGGTGCAGTGAACAACGTCATGGGAATTGGAAGTGGAGGATCAATTTTGCGGTTCAGTGTAGGAAAGAATGTTACGAGCTTGGGTGAGCAGGAAGAGATTAAGATGTTAGAGTAAGTTGGTATTGTCTTTAGCGTCACCTGAGATCGGTGCCCTGTGTAAGAGGCTTTGTGTCTTGATTGCGGATTCTTGAATTTCTTTACAACGTTGGTGTGGCTGGTGGTATGGATGTGCATACTTGTTACCTGGTGCGGAAGATCGTGGGAGCGTGTCCCACGGGAAGATTGTATAAGAGTGGCATGTAGTCACTTCATTGAGTGAGTATTGAAACCAAGTATGAAGATTATGGTGATATCGGTAATTCAAGAATTTATGCCTGAAGGGCGCCCGATTCATTTGGGATTGGACTATGGAAGTTTGTTCCAAATCGTCAGCTTTTCTTGTGTGTCATGGGAAGAAGGGTTATTGTGGATCCTCGGAAGGTTATTGGCCCAGTGCGGTATGATCAGAATCGGCTTGAAGCCATGAGTGGATCTAGATGGTAATGTGGGCTCTGTAGCAGGCCGGATGTGTTCATTTCAGCATAACATTGTTTATGGAGAAGTATTCAGACATTGAATGTTATTTCGTCGTCGGCTATTTTATGTAATACTTTTATTGTGGCATTAGATGAGATTCTGGAAGAGTCTGAGGTGGCTTATTGCTTAGGCAGTTTATACTGGGTGAGACTAGATTTTTGGATCTAGGATCAGTGCGGGATCCATGCGATCAGATTATATGAAGCATATTAAAGAGCAAAATGCCATTATTTGGTTCATAATGGGGTGATGAGTGTAGTCAAGAGGAGAGATTCAATAATTTTTTGACTCCGTAGTAGTTGTGAATTTCTACACATCTTTTTCATTTTAGTAGTATTGCAAGAGTTGGATCAGGACATATGTGTCATGGGGTGTGTTGTGGCATCAGATTCGTGGAATGTCGGCTATTATTACCATAGGATGTTGTTATGGTCAAGCAGATTATGCAGTGCATGGTGTGGATTCAGAACAGATATGCAATCATGTATTGGTACATCGTGTAGTGATGTGTACGGTATTCATGTGTTGGAAACAGACCTGGTGGAAGATTTCAAATGTTGGAATTTCGCTCTAAGGCTTATTTGACTAAATAAAAGGAAGGATATGTAGGTTTACTTGGGCTAATATGCTCAGCTGAGTTGTAGTAGCACAGGTAGGTGCATGAGGTGTTAAACAAAGATTTTGGGCAACTCCGGAGTAGTTCTTAGCACGTCCGAGGACAAACGTATGTTTAAGTGGGAGAGAATGTAACGACCAGACTGGTCGTTTTGAGCTCTAGCGCGTCATTCGGCGGTTTGAGGCTATGAGCAGCTTCCTTTCAGGTACTATGACTTTCACGCGTGGTCGGAAGTGAATTTCGGAAAGTTCAGAGTTGATTGGGAAAGGAAATTCTCATTTTGGAAGCTTTAAGTTGGAGGAATTAACTAAGATTGGATTTTGAGTAAACGACCTCGGAATCAAGATTTGAAGATTCCAACAGGTTCGTATGATGATTTTAGACTTGGGCCTATGCCCGGATCGGGTTTTGGGTGACCCGGGAGCGTTTCAGCGCCTAATAGAAGTTAGCTTTTCGGAAGAATCTCAAAAAGCTGGGTTAAAGTGCATTTCAGTGTTATCGATGTCCATTTGGGATTCTAAGTCTAGGAATAGCTCAGTATGGTGATTCTGGTATTGCGAGCGTGTCCGGAAGTGGATTCGAAGGTCCGTAGGTCATTTTGGAGTCGTTTGGCGAAAGTTAGAAATTTGAAGGTTTTGAGAAGTTTGATTGGAAGTGGACTTTTGGGATATCGGGGTCGGATTACGATTCCTGAAGTTGGAGTAGGTTCATAATGTCAAATGTGACTTGTGTGCAAAATTTGAGGTCAATCGGACGTGATTTGATAGGTTTCCGCATCGAGTGTTGAATTTTGAAGTTTTAAAGTTCATTAAACTTGAATAAGATTACGATTCGTGATTTCGATGTTGTTTGACGTGATTTCAATGCTTGACTAAGTTCGTGATTTTTTTGGAACTAGTCAGTGTAATTGGACGGGGTCCCGGGGGCCTCAGGTGGATCTCGGGTGGTTAACAGATCCAATTTGGAATTTGAAAGAAGAGTTGAGGCAACTGATATCTGGAGTACCCGCACCTGCGAGCAGGCCGGCCAGGTGAAGGCCTGCAGGTGTAGAGCTTTTGGCTGCATCTACGCAAGCGCAGAAGCGAAAAGCCTCTCGCAGAAGCGGAAGAGGGCGCAAAAGTCAAAAGGTGTCTTGCACCCGCGGAGCCGTAGGTGCGGCTACTGGACCGTAGGTGCGGAAGTCGGGGCTGGCAGTGTCTTCCGTAAAAATGAGGGTTTGGCTCTATTTCATTTCATTTTCGCCCATGGGAGCCGATTTTGGAGCACATTGGAGTGCCATCTTCATCAATCATTATGGTGTAAGTGCTTTCTTCACAATTTTGAGTTAAATACATGAGTTTACGTAGATTTGAACATGGAAACTAGTAGAAATTGGGGTTTTGGTGGAAAAACCTAAAATCTTGTATATTCGGATTTTGACCACGAATTTTGGACATAGAATTGAGAATAAATTCTATATTTGAGTTCGTGATATCATGGGCAAATTTTATCTTCGAAATTTTTTGGAATCCAGGCACGTGGGCCCTAGGGTGATTTTATCGACTTTTCAAGCGAAGTTGGGAATTGTTGTAAATAGGATTTTAATGAGTATTTGAGTATATATTAATGAGTTTGCATCATTATTGACTAGTTTTGGAGCGTTGGGTGTTGGTTTGAGTCGTCGGAAGGGCTTGAGAGCCAGTTATGGAACTTCGGAGCGAGGTAAGTCTCCTTTCTAACCTTGTAAGAGGGAATTAGCCCCATAGGTGAACTAAATTATTATGTGATTCTATTCGTGGGGCTACGTACGCACGGTCGACGAGAGTCCGTACGTAGCTACTAGCTATGCCTATGTCCGGGTAGTTTTAGGTTTACACCATGCCTTGTTGATATTGTTGTTGATTTATGTTAATTGTTTGCCTTAAGAAGAAGCGAGATTAAGGTTGCCGAGTAAATGTCTTGAAAAGTGTTGAAATTGAGGAACTTGAGATCTTAAAAGTTTTCATTTGAACTTCATATTTTTGAAAAAAATTGAAGGAATATTATAATAGCTTAAAAAATGTATGTGTAACCGTGTCGCATGTATGTTTCGCGAGCGGGGTATTTTCTTTAAAAAGCTACAAGCTGAATTTCCCTTATTTTGAAAAGAATCAAGAAAGAGATATGATTTTAATGTTAAAATTATATTTGACCGCGTCGCAAGTATGATCCGCGAGCGGGGTGACTCCTTAAGTTTATATTTTACCGCGTCGCACGTATGATTCGCGAGCGGGGTATTTTCTTTAAAAAGCTACAAGCTGAATTTCCCTTATTTTGAAAAGAATCAAGAAAGAGATATGATTTTAATGTTAAAATTATATTTGACCGCGTCGCAAGTATGATCCGCGAGCGGGGTGACTCCTTAAGTTTATATTTTACCGCGTCGCACGTATGATTCGCGAGCGGGGTATTTCCTTCTACTATTCTTATGGGATCGGGCCGTTCTCCTTGGCAGGTTTTATGTACCGCACTCTCATGAGGGCGGGCCATTCGCCTCGGCAGGTTAATAGATGCATCTATAGTTTACGTGTTTCGACCCTCAGTAGTGCACATTTTACTTTTATGTTGGATCGGGCCGTACGCCTCGGAATTTCCTATATATATTATCCTCATGGAAATCGTGCGTAATATTTGGCAAGAAGCCAGTGTATCCGAGGTTTTTCCCCGATTTGAATTATGACAACCTCTTTGGTGAAATCCATTATCTCTATATATATATAAGCTCCAGTTGCGGAGGAAACTTGCTAGTTGAGAGCTTGAGTAAAATTGTAAATAGGGGAATTATATCACGTATTATATACATGTTTATTTCATATATTTACTCAGTTTCATATTTATTAACTTCTTTATTGTACTTGATGTTTTTGGACCACTAGTAAGTGTCGAAGTTGACCCCTCGTCACTACTTCTTCGACGTTAGACTGGATACTTACTGGGTACACGTTATTTTCGTACTCATACTACACTTGTTGTACATTTTGTTGTATGGGTATATATACATTTAGTGGCCTTGTGGACGCATCGGCATGGTTGACACAGGGACTTAGACGAGCTGCATTTTATGTGAGATCTGCAGCCAGCAGAGTCTCCTTTAGAGTATTGGTATTCCCTTTTCTGTCCAAATTGTATTCCGGACAGTTATTGTAATGAACCGATCGGTCGTTTTAAGAATTGGTGCCTCGATCCACTATTTACCATTTCTCCCATGTCTATTTATGTTATTGGAACTTGTCGGAGCGTTGAGTGATGAAATCCGGGGTGATTTTGGACACATAGTCCATAAATGTGGAATTTAGCTTTAGAAATCTGGTCGTAGCTTTCAGAAGCTCAAGACATCCCTGACTACAGCTCCTGTGTTGGTTTTGCCTACCGGTTCCGGGTCCTATACAGTTTATTGTGATGCTTCGAGGATTGGCTTGGGAGCGGTGTTGATGCAGGACGGTAGGATGATTTACTCCCATGAAATCGCTCATTTCCTTTTTCATTCATATATTACTGTTTCCGATCTTAATTGAGTAGATAGCCTAAGAGTAAGCATGCGTACCTGTTCTAATTGATTTCCTCTTATTTGCTACTAGTCACATCATGCTTAGGTAGTTTTACTATATTCTTACCTGTTGTTCTTCCTGGACTGTTTAAGTTAAGCCATAATTGACATATTTCTGCATTGCATATTTAAATTGGGACTACGGACCGAGATCCGGGAGATTTCCCCCTGTACTGCATTTCATATTTAAATTGGGACTACGCACCGAGATCCGGGAGCTTTCCCCCTCTACTGAAATGCATATTTAAATTGGGACTACGGACAGAGATCCGGGAGCTTTCCCCTGTACTGCATAGCATATTTAAATTGGTACTACAGGCTGAGATCCGTGAGCTTCCCCGTGTACTGCATTGCACATTTACTGTTGAGATATATGTTGTGCTGAGCCGAGGGCTCTCTTTCTGTTATTTAATCTTTCCGTCTTCGTGAATCCGGTTTATCATTTCTTATCTGTATTTCACTATTTTAAATCATATATTGACTTGTTTTTTGTTTTACAAGCTAAGTAGGGCCTCAACCTGACCTCGTCACTACTTGACTGGGGTTAGGCTTGGCACTTACGGAGTATCGAATGTGGAGTACTCATGCCCTTTCCTGCGCATGTTTTCCCCATGTGCAGATCCAGATACCAGCACCCAGTATCGTGGCTAGGAGTCGTCTAGCAGCAGCCAGGAGACCGTGAGGGAATTTTTCCGCATCCGCAGAATTCCACGAGTCCCCTTCTACTCTAGTATAGGCATAGAAGACTTGTATATTTTTTCCATGTTTCATTGTATAGAGCTATATTTAGTAAAGAGCTTGTGACTATGGTGACATTCCGGATTTTGGGAGGTATAAATGTATATGATGAGTAGCTACGTTACATCTACTTGAAATCTTTTCTGTCTTTATTTTAGTGATTCTGTCATTTCTGTAAATTTTAGGCTTACCTAGTCATAGAGACTAGGTGCCGTCACGATACCTTTTGGAGGGTAAATTGGGTCGTGACAGTTATTGTATTTTATTTTATCCCTTAGTAAATGCTCATGCACTTGTGACACCAGGTTTTGGGATGATTATGGGTTATTTAGTATTGAAATTGGAAAATATTAATATTATTCCTTAAAGTTCATTAGTTACTAGTTAAATTGAAGGAAATTTATGTTTTCAGAAATACTAAAATAAGAATTTAATTAACTAATTACTGTTGGTTTGCCTGACAGTGGTATTTGGCACCATCACAAACTTTTGATGAATTTTGGGTCTGTGACATATACAGACTACAGCTTTCCTGCAATTAACTTATGCACAGTATTATGAACTATTGGTGCGGCGAACGTGGATTAGGTATTTGATGTTAATAGCAAAAAAAATTATAGATAGTGAAAAAAGAGAGAGACATAATATGATGTTTTAAATATTGATAAAGTTGTATTCATCAGATATTATTGTGAAAAAACTGCCTCAAGTGATGTTAAGTAATATCAGTTATTATCACTTCATTTCAAATACCTAGTGTTATGTATGTGTATTTTATGTAAAGATTAATTCTTATTATTTGTTTATCAAAAAATATAATATATTAATATACTATTAATTCTATTATTTTAATGAATAGATATACAATACTTTATTGCTATTCACAGAAATTTTATTTAATATGAAACTTTATTAAAATCTTTCACTAATTTCTATGCAATACGATTAAAAAAAAATCAAACTATTTCTTATGTCAGTATAAAAATGTTTGCTTAATATAAATAAATACTATGTTAGTAATAGTATGTTAAATTTGCAATAGTATATCATTGAATCATTTATAATGTTGAACTTTTTTCATCATTTCATCTTTAAATATGACAAAAATCTTTTATGATCAACGACATATGTTAACAAAATATGTATGAAAAAACAAAATGCAAAACAACTTAACGAATAAATATTTCAGAAGATTTGAGAAATATTTATGAATGGATTTAAATAAGGCAAAAACCAGTCTCATAATACAATTATTTGAGGTATAGCGCCTTAAATAAGGGTGTTATACCCAATTGAACTATTGTTATGTCACGTAAGCCTAGAAGAATTATTAGTGGCTCACATAATATATATAGAGCCTTTCAAAAAGGCTTTATACATATAGCGCCTTTCAAAAAAGCTTTATATATGGTTTTAAGGATACGTGATTTCACTTGACACAAACTGAGAAAATAAATAAATTGATATTAGAAATTGACTGTAAAAAAAAAAAAGCAAATCAAATAAGATGTGCAGCTTTGGCCCTCTATCTAGGTCACCCTTGAACCAAACAAATATTCTATTGGAAAATATAAACAGAGCAACAGAGTATGGCAAACTTAAGAGAAATGTAGTATATTGCTTTGCATTGCGTGAATATGATTCCTCTTACAAATGATCGGACCCCCATTATATAGCAGGAGAGTCCTACCTTTGATACAATTCTAAATACAGTAGAAATCCCATGATTAGCTAATTAATCGACCTCTTCTTGATACGTGCCGAGATTTTCGCTGTGATCCCCGCCCCATTGTGGATATTTTGGCTTTCTGTTATTTGGCTCGATAAACTTCCCTCGATCTTACTCGATCTCTTTCTTCCTGGTTTTAATTTTGTCTGAAATCGATCTCGATCGATCTTTAGGTTACGAGCTAGTCAATCTAACTTTATACCGCTGGCCGATATAACATGGGGACCCGAACGGTCCTTATAAGAATTTAAGTTTTGTTCGGTGGCATAAGGTCTTGTAAAGCTTCATATTATGTGTATCGACTTGTGTGCGTGGTTGAATAAAGTTACCGGATGATTTTGAGTCGAATTGGAAGAACGATTCTAGTTTTGGAAGCTTAAGCAGTGAGAATTTGAACGAAATTTAACTTTTTTTGTAAATGGCTCCGGAATGGGTTTTCAATGATCTCAACAGCGTCATATGGTGATTTTTAACTTAGGCGTGCGTCCGAATTTGGATTTGGAGGTTCGTAGGGTAATTTGAGGCATTTAGGCGGAAGTTAGAAAAGTTGAAGCTTGGAGGATGGAGAGGTTTGACCCATAGTTGACTTTGGTGATATCGGGGTCGGAATGCGATTCCAAAATTTGGAGTAGTTCCGTTATGTTATTTGGGACTTGTCTGCAAAATTTGACGTTATTCCGGGTATGTTTGATTGGTTTCGGCACGAGTTTTTGAAGTTGGAAGAATTGGAACTTCATAAGTTCGATTCATGATGCGATTCGTAATTTCGTCGATGTTTGATGTTATTTGAGACCTTGAGCGGGTCCGTTCTAGGTTATAGAACTTGTTTGTGTGTTTAGACGGGGTCCCGAGGGCCTCAGATGTGTTTCAGACGAGTTTCAGAGGTTTTTCATAGTCTTGGTCAGGTCTGGTTCTGGTGCTGCTACACTTGGAGCGCAGATGTGGCTCCGCTTCTGCGTGAGCCTGGTCGCTTCTGCGATCTTTGAGGTCTGGGAGCTAGCGCGTTTCTGCGGATTCTGGCACGCAGGTGCGAAGGCCGCTTTTGCGGTTCTGTGATCGCATCTGCGGTCCTGTCATTTGCTTTTGCGCGCCGCAGATGCGGCTATGTCATCTGCAGATGCGAAACTGGGCCTGGTAAGTTAACTTTTCAGATGCGAACGTTTCTCGCAAATGCAATTGTGCAGATGCGCTTAATTTCCCGCAGATGCGGAAAATGCTGGGCAGAATCATATAAGTCCAGGGTTTGGTCATTTCTTCATATTTTGAATTTTAAACTTCGGATTTGGGAGCTTCATTTGGGGGTTTTCAAGCAAATCGATTGGGTAAGTGTTCTTCACATATTATTTATTATATTCCATGGTTTAATCATTATTTTTATCATTCAATTTGTATTTTGAGTTGAGAAAAATGTTGGTTTTTGAAGAAAGTTTTCAGAATGAAAAATCATGATTTGAAGGGCGAAATGGTATCGGAATTTGATAGTTTCCGTATGGTTGAACTCGTATTGGAATGGGTGTACGGGTTTTGTAAAAAAATTTGGGTTTCGAGGTGTTGGCCCGGGGGTCGACTTTTAGATCGATTTTTAGATTTTTGTAAAGATTGAAACTTTATGATCCGGAATAGTTTCTTATATATTTTATTTGTGCTTTGAAGTTATTTTGGTTGGATTTCAGCCGTCTGGAATTCTTTTCACCAGAGGAATTCATTTTAGAGTACTGGTTTGTTGTCTTTGAAGTAAGTATCTTGCCTAACCTTGTGTGGGGGAACTACCCTTTAGGATTTGAGTCTTCTATGTTGATTGTAGTCCATGTACGCGAGGTGACGAGTGCGTGCTCAGACCTATTTGTGGAAAGTTGGCCTTTTGGGGTTCTTAGGTCCTTATATTCACAGTTGTTCTTGATACGTTTAATTAGAGTTAATTGCTTTAGGATTTACTCTTATTGTCTATTAGACTCATATTTGACTTAACTGAAGATTTTACCTCTTCTATCGTCATGCTATCTTTTCATAACTGCTTATCTTTAATTGAAATTATTATTATCTCATCCTACAATTGTTTAGTCTTAATTGGAGTTATGATTATCTTGTGCTGCTTATCCCGAATGAATTGTTGAATATCCTTCGAAATTGCTCAACCTCAAAAGGTATTTAGACAACCTATATCATAGTTGACTTGCCTTTATTTGGAACTACTTGACTCGTGTTGGCTTCCTTATTGTTGAGTTGAATATTGTGGAATCATTGCTACATTTTAGCTTTCCCTTGTTAAGATGTTCTCTTTACGTCTAGCATTCTTTACTGTGGTTATTCCTTGTGAATGAGTTCTACCTCTTCTTTGTGAGTTAAAGTTGGGTTGATTTACTCTCCGTACTTTGTATTATTGTCATTGTTGTTGTTGTACTTGTTATGGTGATGTACGAGGTTTCTGCCGTGATGTATTTGTTATTTTTGTTGGTTGCGCTGCATATTTACTTTGGGACTACGGATCAGTATTCCAGGAGATCCCCCTGTTCTGCATGTTTACTTTGGGACTACGGAACGGTATTCCGTGAGATTCCCCTGTTCTGCATCTTTACTTTGGGATTACAGAACAGTATTCCAGGAGATCCCCCTGTTTTGCATATTTACTTTAGAACTACGGAACGGTATTCCGGGAGATCCCCCTGTTCTGCATATTTACTTTGGGACAATGGAACGGTATTCCGGGAGATCCCCCTGTTCTGCAAACATTCTATGTGTTGTCTGTTCTTTTCCTTATGCTAACTAGCTGGTATGAGCTATGTTAGGACACTTGCACAAGCATACACGTGGATAAGCACCCTTTTATCGCATAAGAGGTTTTCTTGATATTGTTGAGTATAGATGCACACCCTTGTTTACTCGCCTTCTACGTGAGAATGGCCTTATTCGGCACGTGAGTTGTCAGCATAATTATGAGGTGTGATGAGGGCATAGGATGCCAAGTGTTAGGGTTCATGTATTGAGACCCACGACTTGTAATTTATCCGAGGTTGGGTACTTCGTGAAGTTGTTGATAAAAATACGATGTGAGAGCTGTTGTAGTTGTTGAATTATTATTTATCCCTGTTGTATCTGCGATTTCATATTTAAGTTGTGTTTCTGCTCACTTTCATGTGTTATTATTATGGTATTCCGTTGGTACTTATTGTTTTTCCTTTCTTATTGTACTAACTGTATTGTTAGTCATATTGCGTAGTTTCCATGTAGAAATCATCCACGGTTGTTCCTATACTCATGCTTGTTCAGTTCATTAGACTAGTGCGTGTCTTGACTAGTCCTCGTCACTACTTCACCGAGGTTAGTCTTGATACTTAGTGGGCATCGCTGTGGTGCGCTCATACTACACTTCTGCACATTTTTGTGCAGATCCAAGTATTGATCGTTAGTAGCTGTGTGGATTCTTGCTGAGGAGACTCAAGGTAAACCTGTCACCGCGTTCGCAGGCTTCAGAGTCATCTTCCTAGTTTGTATTCACACTGGTTTTACTTATTTCCAAACAGTTGTATTTAGAAGTTGTAGTAAACTCTGTAGAGCTTATAACTTGTACTACCGATTTTGGGAAATCTGTAAATTCTATAAAGATTTCTATGTCGAGACTATTAGGTTTTCTTTATTATTGTTGTTATTCAGTAAATGTTAGGCTTACCTAGTCCCTAAGACTAGGTGCCATAACGATACCCAACAGACAAAAAATTGGGTCGTGACAAGTTGGTATCAGAGCTCTAGGTTCATAGGTGCTACGAGTCATAAGAGAGTTTAATAGAGTCTTGCGGATCGGTATGGAGACGCCTATACTTATCTTCGAGAGGCTACGGAACTATTAGGACAATCTCACTTCCTTCATTCCTATTGTGTGAGTTCATTGATCTCGAAGTTTGAAATATTATCATTCCATTCTCTCACAGATGGTGAGGACACGAGCTGCAGTTATCAATGACGTTGCTCCCGAAGCAGGTGTCGCCAGATGTGGAGGCAAAGGCTGATGAGGAGTACGGGCCGGAACTAGAGCACCTACCAAAGTAACAGTTGAGGAGCCGCTAGTAGCTCCAGTTGGGGGGAAGGTACCGGAGGCACCTGCTGTTACCCCCGGACTTCAGGAGGCTTTAGCACATCTCTTGAGCATGTTTGGTACATTGGTTCAGGCGGGGTTGATTTCGGTTGCACCAGCTATTTCACAGATCGAGGGAGGGACTCATACTCCCGCCGCCCACACTCCATAGCAGCGAGTTCACGTTTCTCAGGTTCTAGGTGTCATGGCGGCACAACCTCTGGTCCCAATTCAGCCTATGGTCAGGGCAATAGCATATGAGGAAGGGCAGATTAGACTTGCAAGGTTCAAGAAATACGATACATTCAGTGTTATGGCTTCAGAGAGTGCACAGGGTTTTCTGGAGGGGTGCCATCGAATTCTCCGCACTATGGGTACTGTTGAGACGAGTGGGGTTGCTTTTACTACGTTTCAGCTTAAGGGAACGACTTATTAGTGGTGGCGGGCGTATGAGTTGGGTAGCCCAGCCGATGCAGCTTCACTTTCATAGGTTCAGTTTTGAGAGTTGTTCCTGAGAGAGTTTGTGCCTCAGTCCCTTCGGGATGCATGGCGCATAGAGTTTGAGCAGCTGCGCCAGGGCACTATGTCAGTATTAGAGTATGCCGTCAGATTGTGATTTGGTCAGACATGCACCTGCCTTGGTCGCTACAGTTAGAGAGCGAGTCCGTATATTCATTGAGGGGCTCAAGCATGATATTGGGTTTAGCATAACTCGGGAGTTGGATTCAGATGTTTCATTTTAGCAGGTGGAAGGGATCGCTAACCAGTTAGAGGCCATGTGGGACCAGGAGCAAGAGGGTAGACGAGATCAGGAGGGAGAGTACAGAGAGGTGGGGAGGTCTCGTAGACCGGAGAGATCTGCTGGTCCTTATTTTGGAGGCAGGGTACGACATGGTAGAGGTTTTGTGGGTCAGCCAATTTAGTTTGCATTTCTGGCTTCACACAGTGTTTTAGGGGCTCATGGGTCTTACAATACTCATACTGCACAATTTCCACAGCCACGTAAACAGAGAGGTTGCTTTGAGTGTGGAGATGTCATCCACATGGTGAGAGATTGTCCCAGGATTCGGGAGGGTGTGTCACAACAAGGTATTCAGGTGAGGGGCGCCCAACAGGGGGAGGCCCAACTCGTTGATGTGTTTCATATAGTAGGCTGGAGGCCATTATGCCAGATATTATCATACAGGTATGTTGTGATTTGTTATAGAGTGTACCATTCGTATTTCATTTCGGTTCTACTTATTGGGGCGAGTTCCCTATTTGTTGCTCAACTTATGGGTGCGTTTCATGATTTGGCACTTTGTTTACGTGTTGACCCTGTTGGGATATTTTATGAGTGGTAGTCGTGCCTATCGTTGTTTTTATTCATTATTGAGAGTTATGAGACTAGTAGTGAATTCCTGTTGTCCTTTATGGTAGGCTTGATGTGATTCCCTGAGTATTTTGGTTACGAGCTATGATTTGATACTCTACCGGGGTGAGAGTTCGGTGAGTGTTGTGATTTTACTGGAAGAGCTGAGTTAGTGGAAGATTTGAGTTGGTATGATATATATTCAATCTGTGATTTAAAGTTGAGTGTGAGACCCTCGTGATTTCATGTGATTTGATGTGTTCGAACCGGGCTGTGTAATGCGATAGAAGTTATATCAGGATGGGATCCTTGTGACTTATTCATATTCTTTAATTCTTTCCATGTTATATTGTTTTTTAGGTTAGTACTGATAGAGAGTTGTGCCTGTTGGGCTTGTTTGATAGTTCCCTTATGTGTTTCTCTTTTCATAATCAGTTATTTTCATTCAGTGTTTCCTGAGTTTTAGCTTCGGGTGTGTGTACCCAGTGGTGTTAGTTATGGCTTGGTGATTCGGATTTTTAAACATGAGGTCTTCATGTTTCTTGCATCATTGTCAGTGTTATGGAGATTTGAAACAGAATTCTATCGGATGTGAGGCTAACTGCCGGTGCTGGGTTGATTTCGGGGAAGTTATTGTGATCGGAAGTGTTATTATGGGCCTATGTGTGGTGTGTTATGTTGTGTGGTCGTACTTTGTGGGTGTAGGAATGAGTTGATGCAGCTGGTTGAGACTGATACCGGATATGGATTTAGAATCAGGTCTTTTGGAAATGAATATAAGGCGAGAATTTGGGTATAAGGCTTATCGGTGTTGGTAGAAAGACTAAATTGCAGTTGAGATAGTGTTTCTTGGATTACGTAGATTGGGTTGACGTGGGATCACCTGCGGGTGTATGTTGGAAGTGTGCATTAAGTGATTTGAAGACTACGAGGCGATTCTTGGTACATTCGAGGATGAACATTTATTTAAGAGGGGGAGAATTTAACGACCTGGCCGGTCGTTTTGAGAATTTAAGTTCCTTTCAGCGGCATAAGGTCGTGTACAGCTTCATATTATGTGTATCTATTTGCGTGCGTGGTTGAATTCAATTACCGGATGATTCAGGATCGAATTGGAAGAAGGATTCTAGGTTTGGAAGCTTAAGCGTTGAGAATTTGACTTTTTTGTAAACAAATCTGGAATGGGTTTTGGATGATCTCAACAACTTCGTATGGTGATTTTGAACTTAGGCGTGCGCCCGGATTTGGATTTGGAGGTCCGTATGGTAATTTGAGGCATTTCGGCAGAAGTTGGAAAAGTTGAAGTTTGGAGGATGGAGACGTTTGACCCATAGTTGAGTTTTGTGATATCGAGGTCGGAATGTGATTCCAAGAGTTGGAGTAGTTCCATTATGTTATTTGGGACTTGTCTGCAAAATTTGACGTTATTTTGGGTAGGTTTGATTGGTTTTGGCACGAGTTTTTGAAGTTGGAAGAATTGGAAGTTCATAAGTTCGATTCATGATGCGATCCGTAGTTTCGTCGATGTTTGATGTTATTTGAGACCTTGAGCGGGTCCGTTTAGGATATAGAACTTGTTTTTGTGTTTAGACGGGGTCCCGAGGGCCTCAGGTGTGTTTCAGACGAGTTTCAGAGGTTTTCCATAGTCTTGGTTAGGTCTGGTTCTGGTGTTGCGACACTTGGAGCGCAGGTGCGGCTCTGCTTCTGCGTGAGCCTAGTCTCTTCTGCATTATTTGAGGTATGGGAGCTACCCCGCTTCTGCGGATGCTGGCACGCAGGTGCGAAGGCCACTTCTGCGGTTCTGTGATCGCATCTGCGAAGAAGTCCGCTTCTGCGAAGAAGTCCGCTTTTGCGAAGAAGTCCTCTTCTGCGGTCCTGTCATTCTCTTATGCGCGCCGTAGGTGTGGCTATGTCATATGCAGATGCAGACCTGCGCTTGGTAAGTTAACTTCACTGATGTGAACGTTTCTCGCAAATGCGATTGCGCAGATGCGCTTAATTGCCCGCAGATGCGAAAAATGCTGGGCAGAATCATATAAGTCGAGGGTTTGGTCATTTCTTCATATTTTGAGTTTTAAACTTCGGATTTTGGAGCTTCTTTTGGGGTTTTTCAAACAAATAGATTGGATAAGTGTTCTTCACCTAGAATTTAATATATTCCATGATTTAATCCTTGTTTCTATCATTTAATTTGTGTTTTGAGTTGAGGAAAATGTTAGTTTTTGAAGAAAATTTTCAAAATGAAAAATCATGATTTGAAGGGCGAGATGGTATCGGAATTTGGTAATTTTCGTATGGTTGAACTCGCATTGGAATTGGTTTTCGAGGTTTTTAAATATTTGTTGGGTTCCAAGGTGCGGTCTTGAGGGTCAACTTTTGGGTCGATTTTTAGATTTTTGTAAAGATTGAAACTTTATGATCCGGAATAGTTTCTTATAAGTTTTATTTGTGCTTTGAAGTTATTTTGATTGGATTTGAGACGTCCGAAGGTCTTTTCACCCGAGGAATTCATTTTAGAGTACCGATTTTTCATCTTTGAAGTAATAATTTTGCCTAACCTTGTGTGGGGGAACTGCCCCTTAGGATTTGAGTCTTCTATGTTGATTGTAATCCGTGTACGCGAGGTGACTAGTGCATGCTCAGACATATTTGTTGAAAGTTGGCCTTTTAGAGTTCTTAGGTCCTTGTATTTACTCTGTATAAAGTTTTTCTTGATACGTTTGAGTTCCTATTTGCTAGTTTCACCTCTACATGCTTTAATTAGAGTTAATTGCTTTAGGATTTACTCTTATTGTCTATTTGAGTCATATTTGACTTAACTGAAGATTTTACCTCTTCTATCGTCATGCTATCTTTTCATAACGGCTTATCTTTAATTGAAATTATTATTATCTCATCCTATAATTGTCTAATCTTAATTGGAGTTATGATTATCTTCTGCTGCTTATCCTTAATTGGATTGTTGAATATCCTTCGAAATTGCTTAACCTCAAAATGAGTTTAGATAACCTATTATCTTAGTTGACTTGCCTTTATTTGGAACTATTTGACTCGTGTTGGCTTCCTTATTGTTGACTTGAATATTGTGGAATCATTGCTACAAATAAGCTTTCCCTTGTTAAGTTGTTCTTTTTACGCCTAGAATTCCTTGTGAACAAGTTGTACCGTTTCTTTGCGAGTTAAAGTTCTTGGGTTGATTTACTTGTCGTACTTTGTATTATTGTCATTGTTGCTGTTGTACTTGTTGTGGTAATGTACGAGGTTTCTGCCGTGCTATAACTGTTATTTCTGTTGGTTGCGCTGCATATTTACTTTGGTACTACGAAACAGATTCCCCTGTTGCGCATATTTACTTTGGGACTACGGAACTGTATTTCTGGAGACCCGTTTATTCTCTGTATTTACTTTGGGACTATGGGACGGTATTCTGGGAGATCCCCCTGTTTTGCATATTTACATTGGCACTACGGAACGGTATTCCGGGAGATCCCTCTGTTCGACAAACATTCTATGCGTTGTCCGTTCTTTTCCTTATGCTTACTAGTTGGTATTATCTATGTTACGACACTTGCATAAGCATACACGTGTCTAAGCACTCTTTTATCAGATAACAATTTTTCTTGATATTGTTGAGTATAGATGCACACCCTTGTTTACTCTCCTTCTATGTGAGAATGGCTTTATTCGACAAGTGAGTTGTCAGCATGATTATGAGGTGTGATGAGGGCACATGATGCCAAGGTTAGTGTCAAGTATTGAGACCCGCGAGTTGTAATTTATCCGAGGTTCGGTGCTTCGTGATGTTGTTGATAAAAATACGATGTGAGAGCTGTCGTAGTTGTTGAGTTATTATTTATACCTGATGTATCTGCAATTTCGGATTTAAGTTGTGTTTCCTCTCACTCTTCTGTGTTATTATTATGGTATTCTGCTGGTACTTGTCATTTTTCCTTTCTTATTGTACTTGATGTATTATTAGTCATATTGCGTAGTTTCCATGTAGAAATCATGCACGGTTGTTCCTATACTTATGCTTGTTAAGTTCATTAGACCAGTGGGTGTCTTGACTAGTCCTCGTCACTAATTCATCGAGGTTAGTCTTGATACTTACTGGGCACCGCTGTGGTGTGCTCATACTACACTTCTATACATTTTTGTGCAAATCCAGGTATTGATTGTTAGTAGATGTGCGGATTCTTGCTGAGAAGACTCAAGGTAAACCTGTTACCGCGTTCGCAGGCTTTGGAGTCACCTTCTTAGTTTGTATTCACATTATTTTTACTTATTTCCAAATAGTTGTAGTAAACTCTGTAGAGCTTATGACTTGTATTACCGTTTTGGAAAAATTGTAAATTCTGTAAAGATTTCTATATCAAGACTGTTAGGTTTTCTTTATTATTGTTGTTATTCAGTAAATGTTACGCTTACCTAGTCCCTAAGACTAGGTGCCATCACGATGCCCAACGGAGGAAAAATTGGGTCGTGACACGAACCTTGGCCTGCCTTGTTCCATGACAAGCCTGATTTTGACCTTATACAGATAGTCCCCTCGTTTTTCGGAGAGAAGATGACGAGAAATGATATGATCTATTCTAGTTCCATCTCGACAGTTCATGATGTAAGCGACAAAAACGACCATGACGTCAGCGACAAGTGGATACTGAAACGTCTCGCCGGTTCGGGTGTCGAGGCATTAAATACTTGTAGCTGTTGTCGGTCACTACCGGTTCCGATTTCGTCATCTTAAACCTATAAATATATCTTCCTTATTTGTCCCAAACTTTATTTTTAAATTTTCTTCACTCTTATCTTTTAATCCTTCGCGTCCCTCATAGCTTTGCTCTTTCAGATCTTGGTGTTTCTTCGCCTGTCTCATCACAAAATACCAAGTGTTCCTTCTTAGTTTCCATTCTTCTTCATTCATAAAAGTAAAATGGCTAAGACTTCAAAAACCGTTCCACAAAAAGAGGCTGCTTCATAGGGTCGAAGACGACCAGTTAGGAGCTCCTTCCGGTCCGTTTATCCTATCATGCCCGTAGATAGAGTAAAAAAGGATATTGAACAGGAACCACGGTCAAGCAGGGATCGTTACCCGCCATACAACAGAGATCGAAGAAACAACGAGCCTGGACGCAACCCCGTTCGAGATGATAAGAGAAATGATAGAGGTCAGAGCTCCCGAGGGCTCATGAGCAAGAGTGGTTTCGATAGAAATGTCGAGCCTAAAGAGGCATCGCGACTGTCAGAATATAACTTCAACATTGATTGTCAGCTATCGTATCAGCCATCAGGCGCATCAAAGACACTAGGTGGCCCCAACCTATGCAGACCGATCCGACCCAGAGAAATCCTAATCAAATGTGCAAGTATCATGGCACCCATGGCCATAGAACAAAAGATTGCAGATAGCTTAGGGAGGAAGTAGCCCGGTTGTTCAATGAAGGGCACCTTCGGGAATTCTTAAGTGATCGGGTTAAGAAAAACTTTAGAAACAGAGATTCAAACAGATAGAACGAGCAAGAGGAGCCGCAACACGTGATCCACATAATTGTTGGAGGGGTCGATATTCCTCAAGGACCCGTATTTAAGCGCACCAAGTTGTCGATCACAAAGGAAAAGCGAACCCGGGATTGTGTACCCGAAGGGACCTTGTCTTTTAATGACGAAGATGCATAGGGGATTTTACAACTCCATAACGACGCACTGATAATATTTGTCTTATGAATAAGACTCAAGTTAAATGTGTTTTGATTGATTCAGGTAGCTCAGCCAACATCATTTGATCAAGTGTCGTAGAACAACTTGCCCTATAGGATCAAGTTGTGCCCGCCGCCCGAGTACTTAAAGACTTCAACATAGCATGCGAAACCACCAAAGGCGAAATAACTTTGCCAGTGAACATGGCCGGGACCATTCAAGAAACGAATCTCCATGTGATCGAGGGTGACATGAGGTATAAGGTCCCGTAGACCAGCTCCCGAAAGTATTGTGCATATAATTATCATTGTAGAGCTCTGATGTTGAATGGTAAAAGAAAATTTAGGAAGAAGAAACGCAATAAGGTTATGATACTTGCTCCACATCCCAAAATTTCAATTAAGCAACAATGTCTTCCTTTTCCATCTACGATTCGTTGGGAAAAATATAAGAAAAATATTATCAGGAAATGATAAAACAAGAAAAAAGAAAAAAGGTGTACGTTTGACTAAATTAAATAGAAGTAAAAAAAACCACCTTCTCCTAATCGAAATAGGACATTTGAAAAAAAACCTAGGTAAAAAAAAACGCTCTCTCCTCTCTCGTTTTCATGGAGCTTTGAGAGCA
>ML362148.1:0-10781 GCA_005239505.1 Nicotiana paniculata
AGAACTGTCTAAGAGATCCATCGTCGGGAAGAGTCCCCATATTTCTAATAAATGTTTTTTTTTTAAATAATAAAAACATAACAGCTAAAAACAAACAAACTACAAATATTCACTGAACATAAAAGCTAAAAACAAAAGAAATAAAACTTTTACTACCAAATTTCACAAATTTCAACAAGCAACACAATTCATAACAAAACATATATATACAGCACCCCACACTTAGTTCATGCACTGTCCTCAGTGCATCATGTATAGACAAAGAGAAAAAGTAAAACAAGGTGCAAGATACTTCCTGGTCACTCAGCATCTTCATCATCGGACGCTCTCCATTCTTCTTCAAACTCATCTTCTCCATTGTCATCCTCATCCGAGCACATTAGTTCCGCATCAGAATCTTCAGGTGTGTTTATATCTTCATCATCTGGGAGCCTGTATCCCTCACCTGCTCCTATCATCTGTTGAGCATGAGCATTGAGTGGGTATCTCTTATCCAACTCATCCCTTTCATTAACTGATGCTGGACGACCTCCTATGCGTAATTGCAAATCCATCATCCCATAGAGATGGGCCATGAAGCTATCATCCCTGGCATAGCGCTCGGCATTGGTCAGTGCAGACTCTTCTTTCAGTCTTAAGCCGGTGATGTCAGTTTCCCGGCTGAGTTGTTGATCAATAATGTGATCAATGTCGGGCTCAACCGCTACCTTTTTATCTAGCAGGAACTGAGTCAGGAAATTCGGGAAAGGGATTCGATCAATTCTATTGTTGGAAACCAACCCCATTTGATAGCAAATCAGGTAGCCCACATTCACTTGCTGCCCTGTCATGAAGAAGTAGAGCACACAAATCCTCTTTCGGCTGATTAAGGTGTCATGGGTGCACGGTAGTATCCGTGCATTAATCAGTGTCAGCCATACCTGTGTCTCAGCCTTCATCTTCTTCTTGGGAAACCTTTTATGGCGATTAGTGGTTCTATCCCGAATCCAAGAAGCCTTGGAATCAACCCCACAAAGTGTGTGCCTCACTTCTCTATAGTTAGGATGGCGGATAAATTGCTCTAGAGGCTCCACCGGAACATTTGGTGCATCTAAGAAATCACATATGGCCTTGGCTGAAAAATCCACCAAGTGCCCACGAATTGGCTCCAATTCTTCCTTATCCTTAGGGTCAAACCCTGCATAGAATTCCCGGACTAAATTGAGGTTGATGTTGCCATGGTGTTTGAACACATATCCCAGACCCAATTCATGGATGCTCCTCCAAATTGCTGGGAATTTAGTTCTAAGACAACCCTCGTTGATAGCTCCTTACGGGTGGACATGCTTGGGCTTGCAACGAGCATACCATTTCTTGGAGTGTGGTGGTATGTTGTTGACACCATATTCCCTTTGACCAACGGGTCGCTGCCTCATAGCAGCCACATCAGCTACTGCTTCCTCACCAGTCATGCTAGAAGTAACATCTCCACCTTTTATTTTCTTTTGAGGTGGTGGGGGTTTTGATTTGGTTTTCGGTAGGGCTGAAGATGTGGCCTTTCTCTTGCCGGTGGCTCTTCTGGGTAACATTGTTTTTCCTGCACAATTTATCAGTAATGAATGAGTGTCACAAAGTATATACTATCCGTTTTCGCACTTTGCGAAGGTTACTAAGACTTCACCTTGGCGAGTTTATGACAATTGACACACATTGCTACCTATTGGCTTCTTGTGAGCCACTTTTCAGTTAAAATTTCATGAAATTCAAGATGCATGACGCTAGTGGTGTATTTCCCGGAGACTCGGGTTCCAAACGGTACATGTATTGCCATTGAGGCATTACATAGAGCACTTGGCTGGCACAATTGCCATGGGAGCTCTTATGGACTTGAGGGACTGCCTCATGTACCCAAATCAATTTGGGGTTCCATAATACCACTTAATTTCACCATTTCAGCTCATTCCTAAAGGGTTTCGGGATTTGGGATACATAACACCATACAACATATTTCAAGAACTTCATAAACCCATAAAAAATTCATCATGAAATCAAGGATACACTTTTCATCTACGCAAATTCGAGTGAATAAAGGATAGGGCTAGAATCATACCTCACAGATGATGTGTGTTAGCCAGATGAAGTGCACCACGAAATTCAACCTGTGCAGATCTTGTGTGTGTGGTGGGTGATAATGGGGTGTTAAAGGTGCTGTGTGTTGAAGAAGTGAAGATCAGTGTGTCAAGCTATGTGGTTTGATGTGGGTATGAGAGGCAATCAGTGTTTGGGTCTGTGCTTGGGAGTGAAACTTGCTTGAGAGAGAGTTGGGAGATGAAAAAATAGGAAGAGGGAACTTCTTGGCGTTAGTCGTGCGTTTTAATCAGAAAGCCCGGGCACCCGTTAGCCAGGCGTTTTAGCCAAAATGCCTGCCTTCCCCTGGCGTTAGCCAGGCGTTTCACTCCTAATGCCAGCCTTCCCCTGGCGTTAGCCAGGCGTTTGGGGCTTAAGGCCGGCTTAACCCCGGCTATGTTCCCACCTTCCGTTATGCTAAAAAAATCCTCCTTTCACCTGAATTCACCTGCAAGCTCGTTAGTACCTATAATTACACGAAATACTTCTAGCTACTCTAAGATTTACTACGCATTGGGTTGCCTCCTGACAGGCGCCTTATTTAATGTCATGGCACGACGATTACAACAAATCAATAGGTTGCCTCCTATGAAGCACCTGATTTAACGTTGCGATACGATGCAACATAAAAGCTATTTAAGGATTGTCTGGTGTTGTAGGTTCACCCAGATGCACAATAGCCAACACATTGGCTTCAGTCATTCCCACATATCTTTTTAATCTCTGTCCATTGACCTTGAAGGTGTTAGACTCATTTTCAGCAGTAATCTCCACATCACCATAAGGAAATATGTTGACCATTTTAAACGGGCCAGACCATCGGGACTTGAGCTTACCCAGAAACATTCTTAATCTTGAATTATACAATAATACCTTGTCTCCTGGTCTGAAATCCCGGTCCACAATATTTTTATCATGAAGTCTCTTCATTCGTTCCTTATACAACCTAGTGCTTTCAAATGCTTGGCTNATGCCTACCAAGCTCGATGTTCTAATTCGACGGGCAGGTGACAGGCCTTACCAAATACCAACTTGTATGGAGACATACCGATTGGTGTTTTAAATGCGGTTCTGTAGGCCCAGAGGGAATCATCAAGTTTCTTCGCCCAATCAGTTCTTGTGGCGTTAACAGTTTTGGTTAGTACACTCTTTATTTCCCGGTTTGATACTTCAACCTGCCCGCTAGTTTGGGGGTGATATGGGGTTGCTACCTTGTGACGTACGTCATATTTAGCAAGCAACTTTTCGAAAACACGATTGCAGAAATGCGTGCCTCCATCACTTATAATGGCCCTTGGTGTCCCAAAGCGGGTGAATATATTCTTCTTTAAGAACCCCACCACCACTTTTGCATCATTGGTGGGGAATGCTGCCGCTTCTACCCATTTCGACATGTAATCTACAGCAACAAGTATATACTTATTGCCGTATGAGCTGACAAAAGGACCCATGAAATCTATCCCCCAAACATCGAACACTTCTACCTCTTGTATTGGATTCATTGGCATTTCATGACGACGGGATATGTTCCCCGTCCTTTGGCATTCATTGCAGCCTTTCACCCATTGATGGGCATCTCTGAACACAGTGGGCCAATAAAACCCGGCCTCCAACACTTTAGCTGCTGTTCGGAGTCCTCCGAAATGTCCTCCATAAGGAGTTGCGTGACAAGCCTGCAAAATAGCATATTGTTCTATCTCGGGGATGCACCTCCGGATCATGTTATCTATGCAAATTTTAAACAAATAAGGTTCATCCCAATAGTAGTTACGACTATCACGATAAAATCTTTTCTTTTGTACAAAGGAGAGCTCATAAGGGTCAATGTCGCATGCCAGGTAATTAGCAATGTTTGCATACCATGGAACCTCTCTCACATTTGTGGCCAGCAGCTGCTCATCTGGAAAGGTGTCCAGAATATTCTCAGCTTCAGGTGCCTGTTCAGCACTTTCGAGGTGTGATAAATGATCAGCGACTTGGTTTTCCGTTCCCTTCCTATCACGAATTTCCAAGTCAAACTCTTGCAACAGCAGCACCCTACGAATTAGGCGTGGCTTATACTCTCTTTTCTCAACCAAGTACCTAATGGCTGCGTGATCAGTGTACACGATCACTTTTGACCCGATCAGGTAGGACCTGAATTTGTCAAATGCAAATACTACAGCCAACATTTCTTTTTCTGTTACCGTGTAATTAAGCTGAGCTCCACTCAATGTCCTACTTGCATAGTAAATTGGGTGCATTACCTTATCTTTTCGCTGGCCCAACACGGCTCCTACAGCATAGTCACTTGCGTCGCACATTAGTTCAAATGGTTTCTCCCAGTCGGGGGCAACTATAATCGGTGTAGTGACTAACTGCTTCTTTAGCTTCTCAAACGCTACCCTGCAATCATCAGAAAACACAAATGGGTTATCTTTTTCGAGTAACTTACAGAGAGGGTTGGAAATTTTGGAGAAATCCTTGATGAATCGGCGGTAGAATCTGGCATGCCCCAGGAAGCTACGAATAGCTTTGACTGACGTGGGTGGAGGGAGTTTTTCAATCACTTCTACCTTAGCTTTATCCACTTGAATACCTTTACTCAAGACCAAATGTCCCAAGAAGATTTTCTCTTTTACCATGAAGTGGCACTTCTCCCAATTCAGCACTAGGTTCGTTTCGATACACCTTTTTAGGACACGGTTCAAATTTGCTAGGCATTCATCAAACGAATTTCCCACCACTGAGAAATCGTCCATGAAGACCTCCATAATATCCTCCACCATGTCTGTGAAAATGGCCATCATGCACCGTTGGAATGTTGCAGGTGCATTGCAGGGGCCAAATGGCATTCTTCTGAAAGCAAATATCCCATATGGGCATGTGAAGGAGGTCTTTTCCCTGTCCTCTAGGGCAATGGAAATCTGGTTGTACCCCGAATACCCATCAAGGAAGCAGAAGTGAGACTTCCCTGATAACCGGTCGAGCATCTAATCAATGAAGGGAAGTGGGAAATGGTCTTTGCGAGTGGCAAGGTTCAGCTTTCTGTAATCATGCATATTCTCCAACCCGTAACAGTTCTAGTGGATATCAGCTCATTTTTATCAGTTTTTACGACTGTCATACCACCCTTCTTTAGTACACACTGTACTGGGCTAACCCAGCTGCTGTCGGAGATAGGGAAAATTATTCCCGCATCTAACCACTTTATCACTTCTTTCTTTACCACTTCCTTCATATTTGGGTTTAAACGTCTTTGGTGTTCCCTCGACGGTTTGTGCCCCTCTTCTAAGAGAATTTTGTGCNGCAGTAAGCTGGGCTGATCCCTTTGATGTTTTCCATCGTCCAGCCAATGGCAGTCTTTCATTCAAAAAGTACCTGTAACAACTGTTGTTCCTGCACATCTAGCAACCCAGATGATATAATAACCGGTAATGTAGAGTTAGGTCCAAGAAATGCATACGTGAGGTGCGTTGGTAAAGGCTTCAACTCTAACTTGGGTGGTACTTCAACTGAGGGCTTGGCTGGTAGGCTCTCTCTCTTTTCCAAGTGTAATGGTTCAATTTCAAGAATCCTCGACCATGTCCCTTTTCCTTCCAATGCTAATATCCATTCTGCTAGTTCCTCACTGTTCATATCATCTAAGTTCATCAAACATGCAGCCAAATGATCCCCAACAGTTAAGGCTGCATCATCTTCTTCCAGTATCACGTTCACGGCATCAATAAGAGAGCAGTTAGCGAACTCACTTGGTCGCCTCATAGACTTTTGCACGTTGAATGTGATTTCTTCATTATTGAGCCTCATCTTAAGCTCACCAGTCTCACAATCGATAAGAGCTCTGCCTGTGGCCAAAAATGGCCTTCCCAAGATTATGGGAATTTTCTCATCTACTCGGCAGTCTAGGATCACAAATTCAGCAGGGAATACAAATTTCCCCACTTGCACTAACACATCGTCCAGAATACCCGATGGTCTCTTTACCGTCCTATCAGCAAATTGCAGCAGCATGGAAGTAGGCCTGGCTCTACCAATCCCTAGTCTTTTATATATAGCCAGTGGCATCAGATTAATGCTGGCTCCCAAGCCACATAGGGCTTTGGCGAAAGCGAATTTGCCAATGGTACAAGGAATTGTAAAACTCCCTGGGTCAGCCAACTTTTCAGCAATAGGACGTGTCACCACTGCACTACAAGTCTGGGTAAGCATGACAGTAGCCAGGTCTTGGAAGTCAAATTTTCTGGACATCAAGTCCTTTATCATTTTACCATAGCCAGGCATTTCCTTCAATGCATCAATCAATGGGATATTTACATGTATCTGCTTTAGCATGTCCAAGAATTTCTTATACTGCTCATCCTTCTGATATTTTGCTAGCCTTTGAGGGAATGGAGCTGGTGCTCTTTTATTTTTTGTTATTTGTTCTTTTTCCTTTTCCGCCACCACCTCAACTGCTGGTTCTGGGATTTCCTCAAGTTCTTTCTCAGCTTCACCTTGCTTATTAACTTCTCCTTCAGCTGGCTGCACTGTGCCCTTAATCAATGGGATTGAGTCATCAATTTCATTAGGTACCTGCACCAATGTGTTTGTCTGTCTACTTTCATGCCTCCTTTCTTGTTCTAGGTCCAGGTCTCTGCCATTGCGGAGAGTCACTGCCATTAACTGTTTTGGGCCCTGGTCCCTTGGATTCACCTGAGTATCAGCAGGTAAAGTTCCGTGAGGATGATTGTTAAGTGCAATTGAAATCTGCCCCTGCTGCATTTCGATATTTTTAATAGCTGAGTCATGGGCATCTACTCTTTCGCTGACCTTAGCATTTGACCCAATAACCTGCTGCATCATAGCTTCTAACCTGGAGAACCCATCTTCTTGCCTTCCCCCTATTGTTGCTGAGGAGGGTAGTATGATTGTTGCTGATTCTGATGGGTATAACCGTGCGGCCTCTGATATGGTGCTGCATTGCCTTGTGGTCTCATGGCACCCATATTACCACTATTCTGCTGGTGGTGAGGTGGTCTATATGGTTGAACTTGTTGACCCCAGTTTTGCCCCCTTGTCTTTGACGTTCATAATTTGACACATAATTCATATTTTCTGGATAAGGAGGGTGATCACATTCTGCATTCCAGTGGTTACCAAGTGGTTGACTAATGCACGATGTGCATTAGCCCCCATTGGTTGTGTCTACGATGTGTACTTGCTGTTTTTGTCCTGATTCCTCCACCTTCTTAGTTAGTATGCTCATCTGTGTTATCAAGGTGGCCACGTTCTCTGCAATAGTATTGGATGGACCTAATGGCAGTGAGTGAACTATAGGAGTAATAGGTGCATTACTGGTCGTCTATCCTGAATTCTGTGCCATTTTATCAAGTAGGATCGGACTTTCTCTCCACTTTTTGATCAAGAATGCTCCACCAGCCGAAGCATCAACATTTTCTTTAACAGTATCAGCCAAACCCATATAAAAATGCTGCCCCAACATTTGCTCTGGAATAACATGATGTGGACAGATAACCAGCATCCCCTTAAATCGTTCCCATGTTTCTTGCAATGTTTCAACTGGTTTCTGTCTGAAGCTCAAGATTTCATCTATTTGTTGGGCAGTCTTGTTAGGTGGATGAAACTTGTTCACGAACTTCTTAACTAACTCCTCCCATGTGGTAATGGAAGTGATGGGGAGTGAGCTTATCCAAGTCTGGGCAGCACCAGTCACTGAGAATGGAAACAACAACAGTTTTATTGCCTCATGTGTGACGTTTGGCTGCCTCTGTGTTTTGGAAATTGACAGGAAGTTTTTCAAATGTTGCTGGGGGTCTTTGATATATGACCCTGAGAATAGTCCCTTTTTTTGCAATAAGTGCAGCATATTATTTGTTATCTGGAAGGACTCGGCCTGTATCTGAGGGACTAGTATCGCAGTGGCCAAATTCTCAGCTGTGGGTTGTGCCCAGTCATATGAAAGAGCCTCTGCCCCTATTTGAGCGACTGGGTCTACCACATCATCCCTATTGTTGTTCCTGTTGTTTGGATGTTCCATGTCGGGTTCAATTTGTTCAATTGGTGGTTGATGTTTGCTTTTCCAGTTGGTCCGGTTTAGGGCCTTGAAAAATTTCTCGGGATCTGATAAGGCTTAAACTACTTCACCAGTTCTCGATGAGTTTCTAGGCCTGCACCTGCAACACGTTAGCAAACGTTAAACTTTCAATGTATAAACGAAAATTTGAAGAAAATTGACTATATTTCAGAATTTTGTATTTCTTCCACCTCAATTGATAACACCGTTAATTCCCCGGCAACGGCGCCAAAATTTGATCACGCTCAACTATGTCTTATAAAAGACTAAGCGGGCATTGCATATATAATTCGAGGTGTTATGCCCAGAGTCGATCCCACAGGGAATTTACGTATCAATCAAGGCTTTAGAATACGCAACTTTTACTCAATCAATTCTCTCAAGACTTTTAAATATAAATTGGTGATGTTTTACTAATTCCACTGACAATAAAAATGACTAACAATTACTAACAATGTGTTGTAAACAATTATGATAAAGGTCTAAGGTTATGGTTTCCCCCGTTGGTGAACTTACTTCTCGGATATTTCATATAACTTGATTAATTATCTTTATCAATCAATGAACACTCTATCTACCATAATTCTCTCTCAAGTAATTATGATGATTTACTAGACACACTCTCTCAATTTACGCTAGCTAGATTGTATTACAGTTCACTTTAGATTGCACCCGAAGTATCGTTATCTCTAATCCAACTTCTAAACCCTCGGTTATGACTTTTGTCTATACTCTGGGAGTGGTGTTGTTCAAAAAATTACCTAAATATGCACTCTCTCTCAAGTAGATACATACTAAATAGGCACAGCTAATTGATGGCCATTCAATTAACTACAACAAGAACGTAGTTGAACAAATAGAGATGAACAATCAACCAAACTATATTAATATCACCATAAGTTTATCCCTCAACGGATTCCACCAAAACCCTAGAATAAGAAAATTAGCTACGCATATTCATAAGAATCAATTCTAAAATAACTTGCATAATTGAACTACAAAATAATAGATAAGAGCTATAAAAATCAATGTTTGCTTCACTGAGTAGTAAGGTTTTTCTTCACTTCAATGGCTTCCTGCCCCTTCAGGTTGTGTTTTTGGGTCTATTTATATGTTTGGGATACACCCTAAACGTGAAGGAGACTTCTATTCCAACCAGGAAACACTTAAAACTCTTTAAAACTCGGATTTGACCGGATCAGGGGCCAGGCGTTACAGGACAAACGCCTGGATAACGCCTGGCCAAGGCTGGCGTTTGGGCTCTGGCGCCTGCCTGGATAACGCCAGGCTAGGCCTGGCCTTAAGGGTCAAACGCCCGGCTATAGCCCGATGCACTCCTCTTCGCCTCTTGAACGTATTTTCGACGTATTTGCATCCATTTAGCTCGGCTTCCATCTCCAATTTACCTACACATGAAATAGACTCCATTATGCACATAAAAAGTATATTTTTATCATTAACGCACATAAAATTAAGGCATATAACGTGTTAAACCATGAAATCTATCCACGCATCAGAATACATCTCAAAATAATCCCAGAACCCGGTGTCACAAGTGCATGAGCAATTTTTTAAGAAAAATCAAATGAAATACAATAACCGTCCGGAATAAAAATGGGACAGTAAAGAAAGTACAACTCCATACTCTGAAAGAGACTCTGCTGTCTGCGGATCGTCTCGAGAGAAGAAGCTCACCTAAGTCCCCATATCATCTGTACCTCTGTTCCAAGCTGGGCCACTAAAGGTACATGTACCTGTGCAAAAAAAGAATGCACATCAAGTGTAGCATGAGTACGAAAACAACGTATACTCAGTAAGTATCCCGCCTAACCTCGAAGAGGTAGTGACGAGAGGTCGACTTTGACTCTTACTAGAGGTCAAATTAATATAATCAAGTGTGATGTCAAACATGAGGTTATTATCAAATAACAAATAACAACAGGAAATGACAACTTCTTCCATAAATAATAAATTCCAGTTTCCGTCATTTCAATTAGTAACTTATATCTTAAGGCCATTTAACTGTTCAAATCACAGATGGTATCCAACAAATATCATGCGCAGGAAATGCCGAGGATCGAACAGCCCGAACAAACATAAATGTAAACTGTCTACTGCCGAAGGGTCGAACGGCGCGAACCATAGATGCATCTATTAACCTGTCGTGGCGTATGGCCCGCTCCCATGAGAGTAGTGGAAGAAATCACCCTGCTCGCGGAATATAAATTGTGAAGCAGTCACACATAAGCATACACATTCAAACATTCCACCCCGACTATATCGGGAAAACAATTACCCATGAAAATGTCAATTTCTGTTTTAATGGTCACAAAGATGGTATTTAAATCCTTTCTAGAAATTCATTTGTCAAGTTCGATAAAGTTTAAACATTTTTAAATTTTTTAGTAACGTTACAAGTACGGAAAATAAAATATGCTTTTGGGTCCTAGACTACCCGGACATAAGCATAATAGTAGCTACGCACGCACTCTCGTCACCTCGTACGTACGTAGCCCCCACACATATTTAATTATTTCACCTATGGGGATAATTCCCAGTTGATCACGCTCAACTATGTCTTGTAGAAGACTAAGCGGGCGTTGCAAATATAATCTGGGGT
>ML362151.1:0-73008 GCA_005239505.1 Nicotiana paniculata
AACTTCAGCATACGGGGCTGGAGTTCCCCAGTTATAAAGACAAAAAAGCCGATATAGGTTAAATGGGTGCGACCAAAAAGGATGCCCCGCGCAAGTTTTACAGGAAAGGGTAACACTGTCTATTCATATTAATTTTAATAGACTAGTGGCTACTTTTGCTCAGCATTAAAAATGCTGGATAAAAAATAAATACCACCTTAAATTGTGGCTACCCCACACCATTTCTTCTTTTTTATTTTCGGTCGGTTTTCTCTCTCTCTATCTCAAAACTCTCCTCCCTCTCTCTAAAATCCCTCATGGTAACAACCTAATTTCCCCTCAAATTAGGGATTATCTGCTCCAAATCTCTCAAATCAAAGATAAGAAACTCATCAATTATCAGGTTTGTGGTCAAATCCCTAATTTTTCCCATCCGATTTGGTTGAATATTAGGAATCGAGGTGACCAAAGGTACAAAGATGGAGTAGATGGCTTTCTTAGTTCGGCATTCAGTCAACCAAGGGGAAGCACTATGATTCGATGTCCTTGTAAAGGGTGTATGAATATTGCATTCAAGCTAAGGCCCGAGGTAAGAGGAGACTTATTGAAAAAGGATTTCTGGGATTCTTACAAAGTGTGGGACTTGCATGGAGAAGCGTTAGTTAGAGTTGAAAATTCCAATGTAACACTCAATAATGAAGTAGAAGATGATAAAATTGAAGAGGATAATATTATAGAAATGATTCACGACGCTCGTGGACATACGAATGTGGAGGATAATAATAATACTTCTATGGACAATGCATCAAAGTTCTACAAATTATTAGAAGATGCTCAGACAGAACTTCATCCTGGTTGTAGTAAAGTCTCAAAGTTATCTTTTGTTGTTAAAATACTTCACTTGAAGTGCCTTAATCATTGGAGCAACAAATCAATGGATGAACTATTGAGTTTATTTAAAGAAGTTCTTCCGGAGGGGTCATTTGTGCCCAGTTCTTTCTATGAAGCGAAGAAAGTTCTTCGTGACCTAGGCTTGGGTTACACCAAAATAGATGCATGCGAGAATGATTGTATATATTGGCGTGATTATGCCAATGTACAATCATGTCCTAAGTGCAATAAGTCTAGATGGAAGTCAGAAGAAACAAAAGGAAAGAAAGTAGCTTGTAAAGTGTTGAGACATTTTCCAATCAAACCAAGGCTCTAGAGATTGTATATGGCAAGAGATACGGCAAAAAAGATGAGGTGGCACAAGGATAAAAATGTTGATGATGGTGTCTTGCGACATCCTTCTGACTCCATAGCGTGGAAATCTTTTGATGAGTGACATCCCACCTTTTCAGCTGAATTATTTTCCCGCCGGCATTCTTTGATGTCATGGTTCATTTGCCAACTCACTTGGCAAGAGAGGCAAAGCTTGGTGGACCAGCTCAATTTCGATGGATGTACCCTTTTGAGAGGTAATTTATTATATAATTTTAGTGCCATAATTTGAATGGCACATTATATTGATGAGTTATTTCAATATAGGTATTTGCGAACACAAAAGTCATATGTTCGCAATAATGCTCATCCAGAAGGTTCAATTGCCGAAGGTTATTTGTCAGAGGAAAGTCTCACATTTTGCTCCAGATACTTAAAGAATATGTCAACCAAGTTCAACAAAACGACTAGGAATGACGATGGACCTATGTCAAATGGGGAGATGTCTATCTTCAAAAAAAGTGGGCAAAAAAAAAGGTGGTTCAGAAGGCATCATGCTCTCTCATGATGAGTTCAAACAAGCATGTATGTATGTGCTTCAAAATTGTGAAGAGGTTCTTCCATTCATGGAGTAAGTATCATATTAATTTCAAGATAGGCTCATATTGAAATGTTTCAACAACATTATCTTAACTGAATCCATATCAAAATATAGGGAATACCAAGGAGAGATTGAAAGACAAGGTTCAATGAGTGATGGGATGCATAGTAGTGGGTTTCTTGATTGGTTTCATTCACGTGTAGGTGTCTAGTTAAGTGACATTTTTATATTAGTATAATATTACAATGGTGTTATTAGTTACAACGATGTTGTTTGGCTTGTAGGTCTTTGTACTAGCTACACAAGGGCGCGCAAACGAGGAGCTCATAAGCTTAGCCGTTGGTCCTGCACCAATGGTGCATCGATATTCCAGATTTGTGGTGAATGGATTTAGATTCCATACAAGAGATATTGAGATGAGAAGAAAAACACAAAATAGTGGAGTCCTTGTGAGAGGAGATGATTCAGACTTTAATAAGGAGTATTACGATGTATTAGAGGACATTTATGAGTTGTCCTATATAGGAAACAGGAAAGTTTACTTATTCAAGTGTCATTGGTGGGACGTGGATCGCTTGGGAAGGGGATATAAGATTGATAAATATGGCTTCACAAGTGTGAATACTCATTGTGCCTTGAACACAAATGAGCCATTTGTCTTGGCATCTCAGTCTGAACAAGTTTTTTACTTGGACGACATGGTTGAAACAAATTGGCTTGTAGTTGTAAAGACAAATCCTCGCGACCTTTTCAATATGCCCGAAAATGATGATTGTGTAGAAGTTGATGAGGAAGCATTGCTGAATGAAGAAGCATTGTTGAATGAAGAAGCTTATCAACAAGAGGAAGTTGAATTGAATATTTTGCGTACCAATGACCATGAAGATGATATCGTTTTGTCTTTACATAGGAATGATGTTGAACCACAAAGAAACAACAATCATGCAATCAAACAAGTAGAAACAAGTGTGCATGATGAGGAAGAGAATTTTATTAATGACAATCATATAGATATATCCGGGGGTGAAGAAAGCGAAGAAGATTGACTTGATGATAATGATGAATAAGATACTGATGATGCTCTTGAGGACCTAGAAGCAAGATAATATATATGTCTACTTTTTGTTCTGAAAGTTCTCTGTAACTTTTAATTTCATAACTAGATTATATATTGAACTTTTGTGAAATGTTATCGTTAGTTGCCAAGTTGTAATCAGCCCTAGTAATTGATGATGCTCTTGAAGACTTAGAAGCAAGATAATGTACTGATTGTTGTTGCCTCTTTCATTTGCTTCTGTGATCCCAGTTTCACTGCTTGTTGCCTATTTCATTATGCACTGATTGTTGTTTCCATGTATGAACCTTTGAACTGCTTGTTGGCTCTTTCATTATGTACTGATGTCATGTATGAATCTTTGAACTGAGTTTAAATTGATAACATTATCCCATTATAGTATCATTATTCATCTTAATGCCACACTTATTAACCGTGCATTTCAGAGATCTCTGTAGGCTGCTAGTGCACTTCTATATTCTTACTGATGTTTTTCTACATCATGCAGGAGGGTATGACAGGATGAGGTAAAGGTCGAAGTGGAACTGGTCGTGGACGTGGCCATTTTCAAGGAAGTGGTAATGCTGGAGCGATGTCTCAGCCACAAGTACAACCAATAGGGAATACTGGTCATGGACATGGCCGTTTTCAAGGAAGTGGTAATGTTGGAGCGATGTCTCAGCCACAAGTACAACCAATACGGAATACTGCAACATCTGTGTCG
This sequence comes from Nicotiana paniculata, assembly GCA_005239505.1. Lineage (NCBI taxonomy): Eukaryota > Viridiplantae > Streptophyta > Magnoliopsida > Solanales > Solanaceae > Nicotiana > Nicotiana paniculata. The sequence continues at coordinate 3,562 of ML362151.1, forward strand.
CAGCCACAAGTACAACCAATAGGGAATACTGGTCATGGACATGGCCGTTTTCAAGGAAGTGGTAATGTTGGAGCGATGTCTCAGCCACAAGTACAACCAATACGGAATACTGCAACATCTGTGTCGCAGCCACAAGTACAACCAATAGGGAATGATGCGTCACCTCCTGAGACAGGACAATCAAATAATCCTATTCAAGAACCTCTAGAGATAGGACAAATATCAAGTAACCCTTGGCAGAGACCTTCTATAGAGACAATATCGTCAAGGAATCTGGGCAGAAGTGTGCTTCCCTCTCCTGAAGTTGAAAATGAAAATGGTGCAGGTTAGTTTTGATTTTCATTCATTCTTCTTCTTCTTCTTCTTCTTATTCTTCTTCTTTTTCTTCTTATTCTTTTTCTTTCTAAACGTCCAAAACGCGCCGAAATGCTGGCGAATTTGGTTTTACCTTCAGTTATTTATCAGAAAATTTCTTCCTAATTTTTTTGTTTTCTGCCCAAATTACTGATCACATATACTATTTTTTCTTTGTATAGTTTCTTCAAAAAGTAAAAAGAGAGGAAGAGGGAAAAATAAATCCAAAACAGTAGATATAAAAACTAAGTATGGTGGAAAAACTACAATTACAATTCCAGATGATATTGATAGAGCAGTAGGTCCTGGGGCTAGAGATATTGTTAATTATTGTGGTTTAATAATGAGGAGCACTATCTCGTTCCGTGATGGGAATTGGAAAAAGATTGTTTCAAAACATGGAGAAGCAATGTGGTTGAAGGTCAAGGTAAAATTATTTTTAATATCATATCAACTTCATGTTGCTTCATTTACTTTTGTGGTTAGAATATCAATTATAATGGTACATGTATGTTTAGGATAAATTTGAAGCTCTTGGCGTCGTTCAAGAGCATAGGTTTCAAGTCTTTTCTATCGATACTATGCGACGACTTCTTAGAGCTTGGAAAGCTCGACTGAGGATTCTCTACTCTCGCCATGTTGATAAAGGAAACATATTGTCTCGTCGACCTGAAGATGTTGAGCTAGAGGATTGGAAATACTTAGTAGAGTATTTTGGAAGTCCGAAATTTAAGGTAACTTAATAACAATGTTTGATTCACTGCCCTTTGAATAATGGCTTCTTAATCATTGACTTAATGCAGGCTGTAAGCGAGAGAAATAAAAAGAATAGGGAAAAGCAGAAAACTAGGCATGCTTGTGGTACGAGGTCTTTTGCAGAAGTAGAGGAATCGATGGTGAGATATATTTATTTATATGTTATTAATTAAAAATATTTGTTATTTATATAATCATTTATTTGATTCTGTATTATTTCCTTATCGAACTATATTTTAGAAAAATCTTGTTACCGGAGAGAAGGAACCGGTAGATAGAGTTTGGGAGATCCAACATACACGTAAAAATGATAGAGGAGAAACAGTGTGGGTGGATCCACAATCCCAATAGTCTCATGTAATATTCTTAAATCAATACCTTACTATCTTTTATTCCTTTTTATTAGCTTTGGTTTAAATAGCTATGCGTACTTGCAGTACCAACTCCGGGAACTTGTGTCTCAGCAACAATCTGAAGAGATCGAGCAGCCCATGACTAGAGATGAGATTTTATCCTCTGTTCTTGGTGAAATGACAGGTTATGTTCGTGGTAAAGGGTATGTAAAGAAGCCTCCAAAAAGTAGTCATAACAAAGCGGCAAACATAGAGACTAGTGTGTCTTCTGCAATAGAAATCGTGCGTCAAGAGATGCAAGCTGATATGGATCGAAAGCTACAAGAAGAACGTGAGAAAATGGTTGCGGAGTTGAAAAGGAACATGGAGCAAGAGTTGCAAAGACAATTGGATGAGAAGCTTCAACATGTGAATGTGGAAGTAGAGAAGAGGGTCAGTTTAGAAGTAGCCAAGACAGTCCAAGAACAACTGGCTGCTCTCATGACCAGAATGCAACAGGTAATGAGCTTGAAAACAATATGTTCAATATGTTCCATGTTGTGACTATTACTGTTCAATATGTTCAATATGTTTTTATACTATTATTGATCCATGCCATGCTCAATATGTTCTTTCATGTTGCGATTCTTGAAAAACAATATTGTGTAATGAGCTTCAATGTCCTCTGTTAGTGTATATTAGAGTACAAATAACACTAGACTAGTGGATTATTACTGTTCTAGATTGCTTGACCCTCCTACTTGTGGCATTATTTTGTTATTATAAGTGGATTCCGCAACTTCATATTATGTTTTACCTGTCTCCTTTAATATCTTTAGTTAAATCGATTTGTTGCTGATATCCTTGTTCTGCACTCTTAGCAATCCATGTAGCTATACTATTTTTAGCCTTTAAGACCTTACTGGGATTCCTGATTAATTGAACTATATCTTATGATGATGATGTTGTGTGGAATATTTATGCTAACCAAAATGTTGGAATAAAATCAGGCTTCTGAACTTCTTTAAATACTGTTAACATTTCTTACATGGTACTATTTGACTCTAATTTGCTGCGCTCCAGAAGGTAGTGGTGACAGAATGATCATGTGTGTCCTTTGTGATGATTTGATAAGTAAAGAAATCATGTAAAGAACCTCGTTAATATTGACCCCTATAGTGAGTTTAATATTCACCCTCTCATGACTATTTGAACCTTTTTTATGAGACTCCTGCTACTACATTAATGACCTTTGTACCTGAGTTAACCTATACCGTGTTTACATTAATGACGTTTGTACCTGATTTGTAGATGTCTGTCATGTTAGCTTAAATACAGGTCGTGTATTGAGTTTTGTTGGTATATTGTGCTAGTGAACCTATCTATGTGCCTAAGTTTCAAATAGATTTCCAATAGTGAACACTATTTAAAACTATCCATTTGCCATCAGGTTCTTGTGTGTACTGATTTGGGCTGAGTGAAGGTTGTTATATGATACAAAGTGTGATCTTACTCCTAGGTTCTTATGATGGCTAGGAGTAATGGGCTGGTGTCTCCAGTGGAGATTGAATGAGAAGCTGTGAGTGTGTGTGTGATGGGGTGTGAGACCAGTGATGTTTATGAGGGTATGTGTTGGTGAAAGAAACATGGTGTTGGATATAGTGTTGGTTGACCTGTTAGGGGCTTGGCTAAACAATGCTATGTTTTTCCTTTTGATCATTGTGGGCGGGTAGGAAGAGGTTCTCTGTTTGGTGGTATGTGAATATTGGTGGTTTTTTGTGCCTGAAGGAAGGAGTGTCTCTTTAGTCTAGCAGGACCTGACCTCTGATATGGGGAGGGAGTTCAAAAAGGGTGTTGAAGTGGGAAGCATGCCACCTTATCATGAATACATTACACAATACACATGCTTGTTCTTGTAGAAGCATGATTGTATTCACTGATCATTCTTACTCGTGTTTGTTTGCGTGAAATTGAATTCTCTATCCCACTTCATTTTTTAACTCAAATTGTCGAAACTGTACTGTAGCCTTATTGTGTTGGAATTCTATTTTCTATCGTTGGTTTTTGCTGTTTTGTAATTAGTACTGGTTGCTATTTTGTAATTAGTTTGGTTGCTATTTTTGCTGTTTTGTTGTTTTGTAATTAGTGTGGTTGCTATTTTTTGGGTTGTAAAGTGATGTTGTGTCTTTTTTTTTGTATAATAACAGGGAGGAGGTTCTTGAACATGGAGACAACCAAGGAGGGCTTCAAGGCACTTAGTATTTTGCTCTTTTGGGATGTATATATATAATACAATTACAATGAAGTATTATGCAGTACATATGTAATTCGCATTTTAGTAATGGAGTATTTAATATCCGACTTAAGAAATTCTTTTGGTTTTTTGTAAAAATACTATTGGATGTGTTTCTATATATAATTTTGGTCATTACAATTGCTGAATTGATTAGGTTTCAATTGTGACAAAATCTTATTATGTAATATTGAAGTTGCCACTGATTGTTTAATAGTTTTTGTGGCAATTATTATTGCCACTAAATGTCATTCTCTAGCAGCGAACTCATAGTCGCCACTGATGATTTAGTGTTTTTTGTGGCGACACAAATTGTTACTAAAAGTAACTCTACAGTGGCGATATGAAAGTTGCTATAATAGCTAATTGTTTTTGTGGCGACATTAGTTGCTACTAAAAGAACCTATATTGTAGCGATTAAAAAGCATCCACTGATAGTTATTTCTTTTTGCGGTACAATTGTCGCTACTAAGAGTCACTCATCAGTGGCGACTTAAGCCTGAATCTGTTTTGTGGCATTATTTTTTGTGGAAATTGGGCATACATTTTGTAGCGACAATGTCGCCACCAAAAGGAGACATTTAATGGCGACCTTATGTAGTCGTTACAAATAATGTTTAGTAATGGACTTACATGCAACGACCCTAATGTCGCTGCTATACACCTTTAGGGGCGACATATTGATAATTTGTAGCGACTTTTGTCGCCGCTAAAAGACAGTTTTCTTGTAGTGCTCCGATTTCAAAATTGATAGACCACCCTCAACGCTGGGCTGATGCGAGCCCATGTCTCGGTACATAAGTGTGGTGACCAACATGAAGAAAGTGAAAATAGATTGCCGCTGGGGGGAGGCAGTAAAAGTATAAATCCCTTCACCTGAGGAAAGCATACTTACACACAAAGTTGGCTTCCTCAGTGTATATACGTATCCTTTCACTTTAGGCCCCATAAATCCTTCTTCTCCACCGATAGACCTAGTGATCCTCGATTTCTGTTGTCATCATCGAGTGACACTCGATCAAATTTTATCCTTCTTTCTGGAGAATTGTCTATATGATTAGATATTTCTGGAACATGGTCGGGGGGATGTCTTTCACCCTCGATCATCTGATCAGATTATATAGCCCTCGTCTCTATCGAAGAGGCTTAGTCAAGCTGCAACATCAATCTGCCAAAGCATTCTTTGCCTGCATCGACGAAGATAAAGACCAGGGATGGATGAGCCAGTTTGTTTGAGTTAGGACCTCGGACCTCATCCCTGGTGAGAAGATTCCATTCCCGGAGGAATGGAACATGAGATGTAAGTGTCCCTATATCAAGCATGTTTCATCACCTGAATTGCCCCTGTTTCTTCTTCTGAACTGACCCCTTTGCTTTTAACTTGATTCTATTCTGATTGCATAGCCACCATGTGGTTCCCTGGAACAGTTAGGGACCTTCCAGGATGGGTTAAGCTCTTATTTCCGCGTCTCTGTATAATGAATGCATTTGGCGTGAATTGGCCAAGATGCGATGGCAGGCCCAAAATCATGGTATGCTCTCATCATTGTTACTTCTAGATTTCTTATGATTAGATCTCATGGAGACAAGTCTCATATTTTACATTTGTGTAGGCCTCGGGGAAGCCGTTTTAATGAGACCGCCTCCTCCTGGCGAAGAAGAGGCACAAAAACCTGTCGAGGGAAAAAGGAGGAAGAAGGAGACGCAGGTGGAGTATCCGAAACCAAAGAAACCTAGGGCTCGAAAGCCTAAGACCGATGCCATGATTTTGACTCGGCAACTGTAGAAAGCTTTCGTACTGAAGACGAAGATGATAACAGTTTCCCTTTGGTACAAAGGGCAAGACGAAGCGCTGATGCTTCGAAAGTGGCTGGGCAGTCTGCCGCCGGAGGTGGCCGATGCAGACCCACCTTGCACTGAGGAGACCCTCTAGGAGGGTTTGGGTGTAGTCCCTGAGCCAATCATTGGACGGCATGTGACCTGTGCCGACGAATATTTGGTCGAAGGATCCGGTTCTGGGATTCTTCGAGGGCGAGGGGAAGCCTCGATAGAAGTCGATGCCCTGGACGACTTGCAATCGGGCCCGTCATTTTTGCCAGGGCAAATACGGGAATGCCCAGAACAGGGAAGCTCCCGAAGTTGAGGCCTGTCAGAGAGAGGATGATTTATTCAAGGACTACTTTGTTGGTGTCGAATAAGACATCGATCTCGATGCGCCGGTTGCTCTTGAGGAGGCTACGAGACTCCAAAAATGGGTAACTTCTTGATATATTTTTTGTGCTTCAAGTTTTTATTCTTGTTTTTCTAACTTCTCTCCTTGGCGTTGTAGGTCATGATGTTGTATGATCAGGCTTTCTCCAAGCTACAAGATGAGCTAACTTGTCGTGAGAAGGAGCTTGAGAAGCTTACATCGGAGTCAAATGAGCTGAAGGCTTTGTATGCCCGAAAAGAGGAGGAGTTGGTCAACCTACGGGCAAGCTCAGAGAAGGCGCTCCGGAGAGGGCTAACTTCATCGAGCAGGTAATCCCGTATTTCGCGAGCTTGAATTTTATTTTTATAACTTGGTGCTTATTACCTTAGTTCGGTATTTGCAGTTGAGCAAAAGGATGCCCTAGCGGGGCAGCTTCGGGGAGAGATCGCAGCCAACGATGCCGAGATCCTAGAGCTGAAGCGGCACAATGATAGTGTGGCCTTGGAGAGGGACATTCTTCGGAAGGATCTAGCCTCGACTCAGGGTTTTCTTCGAGGTTCTCACGAGGAAGTTGGATCATTATCCATGGCCAAGTCTAAGGCCGATGCATTCGTATCCTCGTACAAATATGATGGTGCCACCGCAAATAATCGGGCCAGAGAGATATCCGAAAAAGCCGAGCTCAAATTGGTTCGAGCCGTTTCTCATGCTCAATTGGAAGCTAGGAGGCAGGCTCTCGAGGAGGTGCACGCCAGGGTTTTTGATCTCTCTGCTGAGATCGAAGAGGCCAAGGCCTTGGAAGGTGAATCAGCAGTTCCGACTACTTTGGACGAGGGCTCGGCAAGTAGTGAGGACGAAGGATAGAATATTTTTCCCTTTTTTACTTCTTCTTTTTTGTATGCGGGCTCCTCGGGGGATTTTTTAAAGCATTCGTGTAAATATATTTTTGTAAATGTAAAGGATTCCTTCATTTCGTGTCTTCAAAACTTTGCCTTGTTCATGCAAAAGTTAATATCCGAATTTAAATTTAGCCCCTTCGAACCCGGTCTCGGTGTAATGAAGACCCTCGAGTTCGGGCCGTTCAGATTTCAGCTGCATACCTTTTCGAGGTTGATTTAAACCTTCGATCCCTCGAACGTTGTATGATAGCATCATTCTTGTGATGCGACAACGAACTGATCGAGGTGGCCCCGCCAATACGTTCCCCAAGACATCATAATGACTCTGTCAGAGCTGATTGGCTATCAGAGTGAATGAATAGTCGGCTCCTTTCTTATATATATTCGCTTTTTTCCTCATTGAGGGGGTTGCTGTTTGCAAAACTATTTTTCTTTTTGGAGTTCCTCTTCTTGCATCATTTCTTCTGCTATCTCGGTTTGAAGCTTTCCCCCGAGTTTTCATCCTCTTTTACTTGCTTCACAGGAGCCATGGTCGCCACACCCAAATCCGCTCACCAGGAAGAGGGAAGCTCTACCTCCGCTTCCCGTCCGGCCGGTGGTACACTGCCGGCGTTTGGAAAGCTAACTCGAATTGCTTCGTCCCGATGAAGGACTTTACGTTATAGAGACCTTTCAACATTTCGATCTATCGAGAACACGCATCGAGGTTCATTTCATCAATAGAAGAGAGACACCTCGAGGCCGTGAGGAGAGAGTGTGGATGGGGAGAAGAGGTGATATTATAGATACTTTCTCGGGAAGAAGGTATCATGGCCCATGTAGAGGGGTTTTTGAATGTATACACGTACCCCTTTACGTTGGGTCCCCTCGACCGAGTCGTGCTTGAGTTATGTCAAAGATATCGAGTTACCTTGGCGCAGCTCCACCCATCGTTCTGGAAGATAGTGTTGATGATAAGATTCTTTGCGGAGAAAGCCGAGCTCGAGTTTACCCTCAGCCACCTTATCACCTTTACATTACCGAGGTCTGGTTACACTACGACATCGATCCACCAGGACCTTTATCGCAATGATGATGAGGAGGGTGGATGAGTCAATTTTTCCGAGTGAGGACTGTTTACATTATTCCTTCGGAGTTCCTGTCATTTCCCGAGAAATGGAATTTTACACGTAAGTGATATGTTGTACTTTGCCATTTGTTGTTCTCAGTGGAGTCGGACTCCGTAAGAATGTTTTATTTCTCTCCCCGTAGCGGTACTGTGGCTTACATACGAGGTCCCCGACCTAGCGGATTGGAATCGAAAACTGACAGCTTGTTCAACCTATGATGAACGCAAGTGGCGAGATCTGTCAAAGGGCAGATGGGAAGCAAAACACCATGGTACGTGTTGTATGGTTCCCTTCTTAAGGAATACTCCTCTTTATGTTTGTTAATTTCTTTGCTGCAGGTATATGTGAGTTTTTTGAAGTGAGACCATGCCCTCTTGGAGAGGAGGAAAGACCTTTGGCTTTGGAGCCGAGTCAAGGTAATAAAAGGAAAGGATCCTCGGTGGACGAGGATGTTCAAAATGGGCAGGGCCTTCCCGAAGGCACAAAGAAAATGCAACCATCGGAGAAGGTCTGGCATCCATCGGTCGGCACACAAGCGGCGATGTGACCGAAAGAGAAGGTGCCACATTGAAGGCTAGGACCGAGAAGTCTCCCAAGGCAGCTGGGCCTGCTAAAATCGGGGGCTCCAGCCTCGGGGGACAGGTTCCACAGGAGGGGATGAGCGAAGGTCCTTTTCCACCATCTTCTTCTTCCTTCGAAGGTACTTCGAACGATGTTCAGGGTGGTTCAACTGGAGCCGGTGAGACCAGACCAGTAGATGCGCGCTCGACATTCGAGGAGTCTCAGCGGCTCCACTTTATAGTGAGCCTCGGTAATATTTTGGCCTTCTCGGCTTCGTATTTTTATCCTTCTAACTGGGTCTTCCTTCTCACAGGCCTTCGACAAGCTCAAGTCTGAGCTGCTTCACTATAAGGCTAAGTTGCATAAATATTTGGACATCTCTTAGGCTTCTTTGTGATAAGAAGACAAGAGAGTGGATGCACCTTCGATCGGAGTTGAATCAAAGTCAAAATTACAAGGGCCATCTCGAGAAGAAGGTATCTTTCATATTGAGGGAATATCGGCTTATTTATCCACTTTTGAAAACTAATGTTTTGCCATCTCAGTTGCAGGGATAAATGGAGGTGCTGGAACACCTTTGGGGAAAAATCGGTCAGGCCAATTTCGAGCGGAACGAGTTGAAGACATAGGTAGGTGCTCATGTTGCGGCTGAAAGGAAAGCTTTGGGTAAGGCCTCCGTCCTCGAGATACAGCTTTGTAATGCTCGAGGAAGCTACTTGGTTCAGACGAGCAGGATTACCAAGCTTGAGACAGACCTTTTGAAGATGAAAGCCGAAGTCGTGGACGCTCGGGCCGAAGCCGAGGAGGCTCGAGAAAAAGCCGATAGGAAGGTGACCATCTATCTGAAATATGCCACCGAGGCTCGTATGAAGTTGGGGGAGGCTTCCGATCGAGAGAGACTGATTAATGATTATGCCTGATGAAAATACCGGAGGGAAACCCTCGAGGAGATTCATGCTAGGGGCTTCGACCTATCGGAGGAGATAGAGCAGGCCAAGGTGGATGAGTTCTACGCCAAGTTCCTTGTTTCCGATACCGAAGATAATGAGGAAGAGGCCGATGAAGGAGCCGGTCCCCAAGATGCCGATGGAGCTGTAGTACCCAAGGGGAAGAAAGACTAAGTCCCCGAGAGTAAACTAGGATTTTTCTTTCTTAATTCTTTGCATAGGGCTCTCTGAGGGCATTGTAAATGTGTCTTTGTATCATTGCATAAATAAAATAAAAAAAAGAAACCTTTCGGTTTTTCTCTTTGTATAAACTTCCACTTGTTTGTGTCTTTGTTTTTGTTCTGAATCTTGATGCATGACGATAATTAGTCCGATAAGTTGGACTTCGAAATGAAACCCTTGGGGTTTTGTTCTTGATGAGAAATTGGTAATAGCTGATAGCTAACCATTTAGGGCTCAGTCCTCGAGTCAGATTTTGACTTGGGCTCGTCGACCCTTAGGTTTTTCAAATCAGCTCTGAGGCTCTTTAGGTTGTTTGGAGCTGATATGATCGAAGCTCTTTATGTTTGGCTGTAGCCTTTTAGTCTCCAAGTGAGGTAATCTTGGCGTTTATATCGAGGGTATGCCTTTTTAGGGGTCTCACAAGTTCGAATATATAACCTTGACTTTTTATCGAGATTATGCCTTTTTAAGGTCTTACAAATTTGGGCATGCCTTGTTGAGGTCTTACAGATTTGGTGTTGGCTCATTGAGGGATTATGAATTTTGAAGTTGCCTCATGAAGGGCTTACGAGCTCGATGTTGCCTTATGGAGGGCTTACAAGTTGTTGCCTCATGGAGGGCTTATGTTTTTGAGCATGCCTCTTTGAGGTCTTACATATTTGGCATTGCCTCATGGAAGGGTTACGAGATGTTGCCTGGAGGGCTTATGAGATCATGCCTCATGGAGGGCTTACGAGATGTTGCCTCGTCGAGGGCTTATGAGCTCGAGGTTTCCTCATGGAGGTCTTATTAGCTCGAGGTTGCCTCATGGAGGGCTTATGAGCTCGAGGTTGCCTCATGGAGGGCTTATGAGCTTTTGTCGATGACAGTCCCCGAGTGTTCGGGAATTTTTGGCTCTGGAGTCGTTTCTTGTGAACATAGCAAACTTCTTAGCATCATAAAGTGTTTTGATGCTAATATGTACTACTTCGATTACTTGGTACAAGCATACATGTTTTCGCCATCGAGGGTTCGATTATTCTATGCGGACACGGTTCATTCGATCGTTTGGTCCGATACATCATTCTCCTGTCGAGACCCTTTTTGGCATATTTCAGTTTCTTCGAGGAGGTGATCTCCCAGGGGATGCCCCCCAGTATTTGAGGTTGGTTGAAGAGAAGCCTTGAATACTTGATGAGTTCTCCTTAGGTAGAATATGGATGTCACCTCGTTAAAAACCTCGTCAGCAAAACCCATCTGGGATAAAATCTGATCTAAGAGAAAAAGAGCACAACACATGCTTTAAAACCTAAGGTCTTCTAGATGGAGGGTGATTCGATTCCTCTCAATCGAACACATGCACATGAGTTAGTAGAAAACGTAAAATAAGAAAGGGAAGGGGTTGTACCTTAACTATGGTAGCGTTCGAGCCTCGATATGTTTCAATTGATCGTTCCGAGGACGCGACATGGTCCTTTATTCGTTCATCCAGGTGTAGTCGGGAACGTAGTTTGTGATTGCTACTTGATTGTTTGCTTGTCCTTTGGCTCCTTCGATGCAGAAGGCATCGATGTTGGTGCCATATCGTGCACTGCGAACATCTCTCTTGCTGCATGTTGCTCCTTGTATACTATTTTTATCCCGTCCTCCGTTGGAAATTTCATAATTTGATGAAATGTTGGCGGCACTGCTTTCATACAGCGTATCCACGGCCTCCCGAGTATGGCATTGTACCTCATGTCACCTCCGATGACATGAAACTTGGTATCTTGGGTTGTACCTGCCACGTTGACTGGGAGGGTGATCTCTCCTTTAGTTGTCTCGTTTGCCATGTTGAATCAATTGAGGACTCGAGAGGCGGGCACGATCTGGTCGAGAAGCCCGAGTTGTTCTACCACCCTCGACCTGATTATGTTGGCCGAACTACCTGGATCCACGAGCACACGTTTAATTTGAAATTTATTCAAAAGAAAAGAAATTACCAATGCTTCGTTATGAGGCTGAGACAGGGTCTCGATGTCCTCTTCGCTGAATGTGAGAGTATCCTCGGGTATGTAAATCTGAGTTCTCTTTTCCCCGGTGATGGATATTTTCGTTCGCTTGACGACGGGTCCTTGCGGAGTGTCGATCCCTCTAATGATCATGTGGATGTCGTGCTGTGGTTCTTCTGTTTCGTTCTTCCTGTTAGCCTCTCTTTCCCGAAATTGATTTTTAGCTCGATCGTTGAGGAACCCTCGAAGGTGCCCTTTACTGATCAGTCGGGCTACCTCTTATCGGAGCTGTCTACAATCCTCGGTCCTGTGATCGCGAGTGTCGTGATATTCACACACCAAGTTAGGGTTCCTTTGTGAAGGATCTGACAGTATGGGTTTTCGCCATCTGGTATCTTTGATTTTACCTATGGTTGATACGATGTCTGAAACATCAATGTTGAAGTTGTACTCAGATAATCGGGGTGCCTCCACCAGCCCTGTTTGCCTGTCGAACCCGTCTTTATTCACGAGTCCCCGAGAATTCTGACCTCGATCCATATTTCTAGTGTTACAAGGTATATTGCGCCTCAGGGTATTTCTTCGATCTTCGATGTACGGTTGGTACCTTTCCTTGCTTGGCCTCGGTTCTCTTTCTGAAAACCTTGATTCCTTCGCTAAGATCCTGTTATGGTATACTGAGCCTGAGGGGGTTCCCAATTGGTCGTCCTCGACCCTGATCTTTGACTGATACATGTTGTGCACATTCGCCCAAGTTACGGCGGGGTATTCAACCTTGTTCTGCTTTAACTACTTCGAAGCTATCGAGCTCCGTTCGTTCAAGCCTTGAGTGAAGGCTTGCACTGCCCAGTCATCGGAGACTGGTGGTAATTCTATTCGCTCCATTTGAAAGAGAGATATAAATTCCCGCAGCATCTCGTTTTCTCTCTGTTTGATTTTGAAGACGTCAGACTTCCTTGAAGTGACTTTGATGGCGCCGGCATACGCCTTTATAAAGGAGTCTGTCAACATGGCAAACGAATCTATTGAACTCGGAGGTAGGTTATGATACCACATCATGGCCCCCTTTGACAGTGTTTCTCCAAATATTTTCAACAAGACAGATTCAATCTCGCCATCTTTTAAGTCGTTCCCTTTCACAGAACAAGTATAGGCAGTAATATGCTCATTGGGGTCCGAGGTCTCTTTATATTTTGGAAGATCGGGCATTCTGAACTTCTTCGGGATGGGATTCAGAGCCGCACTCGATGGGAATGGATTTTGCATGAACTTCTTTGCATCTACACCCTTCAGAATTGGGGGCACGCCCGGGATCTGATCAACCCTCGAGTTATAAGTCTCCAGCTTTTTGTCGTTAGCTTCTATCTTCTTTTCACCTGATTCAATTCTCTTTGTGAGGTCTTCGAGCATCTTCATAATAGCGGGGTTGGCCCCTGATCCATCGTTGCTCGACCTTTCCGGTGTCTACTCGACTCGAGGAGCCGTTTCCGGCAGTGCTGTGCTTGGGGTTTTTTTATGGCTTTATATCTGAGAAATAACCACTTGTTGTGCCTGTAACATTTCAAAAATGACATGAAGGCTAACTTCTCTTTCCTCCCGAGCTGGAGTTTTCTGCGTTTCATGTTGGTTTTCCCGGTGTGCGCTTCCGTCGGTATGAGAACTTATATCGACATGCTGGGTGTTGCGTGAGCCCACATCCACGGGGATTGATGCTTATGCCACCCCAGGGTTTTGCAGTGGTACATCGGCGCATGAAACAACCACACCGTTCTCTCCATGATCTTCAGGACCGTTGTTTTCGTGTGCATTCACTGAGTTAGACATTTTTGACCTGAAATCAAAGATCTTTGGACAAGAAAAAGTGTGAAAAATAACTTGTGTTTTTAGAAAACCAGCACTAAAACAATCACTATTATTTTTAGCTCCACGATGGGCGCCAAACTGTTTACCTTGAAAATGGTAATGACAATTATATTTGATTTTGTGGTTCTAAAATATGTGATTTATTTTTGTGCTAGTTGTTAAGCAATAGATACTAAGTGTGAACTAAAAAAATATGATAAGAGCAAAGGAAGGTAGTGATATGCAAACCAAGTTGTTACTAAACGGGGTCTCCAACTGGCCGAAGCAAGCCCTCGAGGTCGAGCTATAAAGCCTAATAGAGGACGGTCAATGGAGGAGTAACAGTGCGGAGGGCCTCGAGGATAACCCTTTATGATCAATAATGAGCAATAAATGAAGAACAATTAATGAACACAATAAATGAAAGTCAATAAATCCGTAAAACAAATGTTGAGTATATTAAGAAGGCAGAGAATGTTCTTTTGTATTCAATATTCATCTCTCCAAAAAATGACAAGGATGGAGAATCCCAACATAGTACATGTGTAATTATAACAAAGAAATATAGCTGGTACAACCATTTAATGGCTTGGTATGGACTTGTACTATTCTTGCAGACTTGGTTAGCTTTAGTCATGTTCCCTTGAAATTTTCCGCCTTTCCACGATGGTCACTGATTTATACTGCACCGGGGTCGAGCATAATGAGCCTTCGATGCGCTCCCTCAAGGGATACACCTCGGGATCGAACAATGAGTTCCACTTCGGACTCTTCGAGGTCAGTCATGAGATGCCACAACGGTCCTAAAATCGAACTCCTCGACTTCGACCGTACACAAGCAATAGGTACTTGTTCCAGAACCCAGATCCTTCCCACCTGCAACAAAATATCTTTGTTAAAGTTTAAACCCCATTTTGCCGCCCCACTCTTGAATCGTCCTTTTCTTTTAGTTTTCTAAATGCATATTTAGTCGGCAAAGTTTATCCTATAACGTACATGCATCGGTGAAGTCAGGAATTTCGTTAAGGGTGTTCAAACTTGAAATAAGTTTAAAAAAATTTTGACAAAGAGTGTTCAATATACGTTATGTACCTTTAAAACTTAATATTTTACTTATATATACAATGTAATTTCTCGATAAAGAGCAAAGTGTGGCTGCGCCCATGCATGCATGCATTGGCTGCAAATAAATTGTCTTTACATGGCTTTACTTATTCAGTTGAACGTTTCTGACCAGGCCTACATCTTCATGCAAATTAAGGAATGGACCTACCAGAATTGCTCTTCAAAGCCTGCTATAGGGACTACATGACCTAATGTTTAAAAAAAGAAAAAAGCAGAGCAACAGCAACAGCTATGATTAAACATATTAGTTAGGAAAAGATTAAAGATCGCCTGAAATAGTCTTAACATAATCGTTAAAAAAATTAAGTGGAAAATACTAGGCATTTAAAAATAAAGCATGTTATATGCTACAACAGATAAATATGATTTAATAGTATAAATTTTTCTTTACCCTATCGGTGTATGTATATTGAACGTTTTTCCTAGGCTTCAAAAAGAGACTACATTCAAATATTTTGGCGATTCTTCAGAATTAGCCGTTCTTAGTTAAAACACTCCACCAAGTTTTTTTACAAATATTGGAGAAAATTATATAGAACTTTTTAGGTTATGCTCTGCTCAGGGTAAAGAATATTCGACCAATTTGGATTAGTTCGTGTTACAGTATAAAACTGTGAAGATGAAAAATCCAAAATAAAAAGAATTTTTAATTTTGATTTCTTCATTATTATTTCTTGAAATATAGATGAATACTTTACATGAAAAAGGTTTGAAATTTCTTGAAACAAAAATAAAAAAACTCCAAAAACACTAGTAAAGATACTTATAATTTCATGGCAATTATTTGAAACGCAGTAAATCACAGGAGGAGAGCCTAAAAGATGAATTGTAACAAAGTTCATAGATTTTGGTAGTATACAAAAGATGCAATTCTTGTCAAATCACTTGATACATACTTCTCCCACTTGCTAGACGACGCGATGATTTGAAATTAGAGAACCTCACCCCACCATTTGTTCAAATCGTTACAGCTTCTTATTTGTTTAATAGTTATCCATTAGGCATCTTGGCCTCAACTTGTCTTCTTGGAACATTTTCCCACACTTTATCATATCAGCATTCTTGTTGTTATTGTGTTCTTGTCAGTAAATTGTATTTGTAAAATAATTTTGGAGAAGATAAAATAACATATAAATAGAAATATAAACTAAATAAAAGTTAATCCGAGCCCATTTGAATTAAGAGTATTTCCTTAAGGAATTTAATCCCCTCCTAGTATCCAAGGTTATGAATTATTTCCTCCCAGGATAGAATGAATTACACATTGGTATAGTAGCACTTCAAACCCAGTATTTCAGCGAATACAAAATTCGGTAGCAAATCTCACTTACTGTTGCTTTCTTTGAAGTTAAAACAATGCAGAAGAAAGGAGGAGAACTCAGAAATTCGTATGAAAAATCTAAGAGAATGGACTTATATTTATAGCCAATGTTGAGCTCAAAAATGAAGAGGTGAAACTCTTCAGAATGGTTGTTTATGTAAAAATGTCATAACATAAATGACTATTTATGCAACAATAAACAAGGAATTCAAGAGGGAGGTTAATTTTCAGTTACAAAAGCGAAAAAACAAAAAACGGATAACGGAAAAACTTTTAATATTCTGTTGGACTTAATATTAATATTCATTGGATTTAATATGAATATTTTGTTATTAAAATGGATATTTAATAATATTTCTGTTAATATTTACTATTAACAAATAAATTCGGTTCAAACAATTAATCAATCAATCGATCATTTGACCAAATTCGAAGCCGAAGTCGAGCCGAGTGACGGCGACGACGGCATGAGGCTTGCCTTCTTCTCAACTCTGTAAGAGCTAGAAGAAGAGCAATTTTTTATATACCCATCAAAAACATTTTCCTCTTCCAATATGGGACAATGCCCCTTTGTCAAGGAGGAAAACTCAAATATTTTATTTTTCCTCCGTTTTCCATTCACCTTCTTTTAAGCTACATTAAAGCTTAATAACCCAACAACCCTCCACATGAATGGGGAATAGCTATATCAAAGAAAAATGCATGAAAAATTGTGTGATACGCAACCAAGGATTAATTGCATCTGGATAAGTAGGTTTCCTTTTGAACTTTCTGTAGTGAACTTATGTCGGATATACTCGGTCAATCAGTAGATTTGATATCTTTGAACCGTCGAACTTTGGTATATACCTAGACAACCATAAGTCACACAACCAACCCTTAACCGTCTTTGGCTCTCAATGTTGTGTTCGTTTCAACCATGAACATCGTCTGGTTTCATAAGTGCGTAGAGAACTGGCCTTACAAAATTCTCCTTGAAGCGGCTAACACTTCACACTTGCATAGGTGGTTCCTAAACGTGTCATCCCGTAGATACACTACTTGATATACCCCGCATCAAATTTAGAAATTATTAAAAATCCTTAATGTTTTATCCTTGGTACTGAACATTGCCTCATCAAGAGAATGGACCATAATTTTAGTTGACAATGTTGAACCTTCATTAATGACTTTTTTTGATCTCTTGGGATCTCCAGTTTTCTAGGTAGAGTTACTGCCACAATGACTTGTTCTCGGCCATAGTCCCATTCTCCTTGATGATTTCTCGACTACCTCTCTAGTTAGGCCTTTTGTAAGTGGATCCACCATATTCGCTTGACTTTACATAGTCAATCATGATAATTCTTCTAGAGAGTAATTGCCTAACAATTTTATGTCTTCGTCGTATATGACGAGATTTACCGTTATACATAATGCTCCCAGCTCTTCTAATTACCACTTGACTATCGCAATGTATGCATATTGGTGCCAACGGTTTGGGCCAAAATGAAATGTGTTCCAAGAAATTTCGGAGCCATTCAGCTTCTTCACCGGCTTTATCTAAGGTTACGAACTCAGGCTCCATTGTAGAGCGGGCAATACAAGTTTGTTTGGACGACTTCCAAGATACCGCTCCTCCACCAATAGTGAATACATATCCACTTGTGGACTTAGAATCAGTTGAACTGGTGATCCAATTTGCATCACAGTATCCCTCCATCACCGCAGGATATTTGTTGTAGTGCAAAGAAAGTCCTGAGTATGTTTTAAATATCCCAAAACTCGTTTCATTGTCATCCAATGAGATTGACCTGGATTGCTCGTGTATCGACTCAATTACTTATAGCACAAACTATATCTGGTCGTGCATAATTCATGATAAACATTAAACATCCTAACACACGAGCATAATCTAATTGTGATATGTTTTGGCTTTTGTTCTTTGGTAATGCAAGATTCACGTCAATTGGAGTCTTTGCAACTTTAAGCCCTAAGTGCTTGAATTTTTCGAGTATTGTCTTAATATACTGAGACTGTGACAACGCCAGACATTGAGGAGTCGTATGGATCTTAATCCCCAGAATTAAATCAGCAACTCCCAAGTCCTTCATATCAAACATGCCAGTTAGCATACGCTTAGTCGCATTTATGTTGGCAATATCATTACTCATTATCAGCATACAATTCCCATGTATGATTGTTCAATATGGATTCTATTTTATTATTGACTGCCTCTTTCCAAAACAATAACTCTGAAGAATACATAGCTTCTTTAAATGTTCGAGGCTCATTTTTCAATAAGAAAGTCACAAAATCTGGTCCAAATGAAGTAGACGTTCTTTGACATTTACTACGTCTTAGATCCTCCTGATTAAATGTACTTTCTTTTGTTTCTTCCCAGGGTCGTTTAGATCCTTCACAAATCGACTCACATTCCTTTTTATACGGATATATATTTTTAAAGAACTCAGCATTATTTGATTCTATAACCGTATTATTATGAATGTCGGGATTTTTTGATTTATGGACCAGAAATCGATATGCTTTGCTATTCGTCACATATCCTATGGAAACACAATCAACGATTTTCGGTCCTATTTTTACCCTTTTAGGTTTAGGAACTTGCACTTTTTCCAAACACCTCCACACTTTAAAATAATTCAAGTTGGGCTTCCTTCCTTTTCATTTTTCATATGGAATGGATTGTGCTTTGCTATGGGTACTCGATTTAGTATCTGGTTAGACATAAGAATGCCCCCCCTCCCCACACAAGTTCTGTGGAAAAACAAACTTATCAACAATGCGTTCATCATCTCCTTTAATGAACGATACTTTCTTTCTCCAATCCCATTGGATTGGGGCGTGTAAGGGGCCGTTGTTTGATTAATAATTCCATATTCTAAACATGTTTCTTCAAATGGAGATTCATATTCACCATCCCTATCACTTCTTATCATTTTGATTTTCTTGTTAAGTTGCGTTTCAACTTTATTTTTGTATTGCTTGAATGCGTCTATTGCTTCATCTTTACTATTAAGTAATTAAACATAGCAATATTGAGTACTTCTGTCAATAAAAGTTATGAAATGCTTCTTTCCACCGCGAGATGATATTGACTTCATAGCGCAAATATCTGAGTGAAATAAGTCTAAAGGATCTGAATTCCTTTCAACTGACTTATAAGGATGTTTAACATACTTAGATTCCACACATATTTGACATTTTGATTTATCGCATTCAAACTTAGGCAATACTTCCAAGTTAATCATTTTCCGCAAGGTTTTATAATTGACGTGACCCAAACGTATATGCCATAATTCATTTGACTCAAGTAAGTAAGATGTAGCTGAAATTTTATTATTATTCTCAACAACCATTACATTCAGCTTGAAAAGGCCTTCAATGAGGTAACCTTTTCCTACAAACATTTCGTTCTTACTTATTACAACCTCATCCGATCCAAAAATACACTTAAAACCGTTCTTAACAAGAAGTCCAGCAGAGATTAAGTTCTTCCTAATCTCGGGAACATGAAGGACGTTGTTCAAAGTTACCACCTTGCCAGAAGTCATTTTGAGAAGTATCTTCTCACATCCTTCAATTTTGTCCGTTGCAACATTTCCCATAGAAAATGTCTCTTCGGGTCCAACAGGAGCATATGTAGCTCTAACTGAACAAACATGGCGAGTGGCCCCAAAATCAATCTACCACTCCTTAGGATTTCCCACCAGGTTGCATTAAGAAAGCATAGCACACAAGTCATCAACATCTTCGTGCTTTTCAACCATGTTTTTTTTACCCTTCTTCTTGTCTTTGTTTGGGGCACGACAATCTACAGATATGTGTCCAACTTTTCCACAGTTGTAAATATTTCCATTGAACCTCTTCTTGCTTGGGTTGTTTTTCGGTCCAGAAACCTTCTTCCTCTTTCTGTTATTTTGAGTAGCATCCTCAACAATGTTTTCTTCCATTATTGTTGAGTTTCCACGGCCTTTCTTTTCAGTAGCTTTGTTGTCCTATTCGATTCTCAACCGAACAATGAGATCTTCAAGGGGCATCTCTTTGCGTTTGTATTTCAAGTTATTTTTGAAGTTCTTCCATAAAGGAGGTAACTTCTCAATCATCGCTGCAACTTGGAATGCTTCATTGATGACAAGTCATTCAATAAAAATCCTATTAGTAAAGATAATAAAATTAATACTTTCAACATCAGTATTAATTACAATTATACCTTCAGCAAGGAGATCATGAATAATCTCTTGCAATTCATGGACTTGGGTAATAACAGACTTGTTATCTACCATTTTGTAATCTAAAAATTTAGCGGTAATGAATTTCTTCAACCCGACATCTTTAGTTTTGTATTTTCAAGTGCAACCCACAGTTCTTTTGACGTATCCACATTACTATAGACGTTATACAAATCATCCTCCAATCCGCTAAGAATGTAATTCTTGCATAGAAAATCAGAATGCTTCCACGCCTCAGTCACGAGGAAACATTTATTTTCTGGAGTTTCATCAGGCAGAACAGGAACATCTTCCTTAATGAACTTCTGTCGACTTAAAGTAGTCAAGTAGAAGAACATCTTCTGCTCCCACCGCTTGAAAATCAATCCCGAAAATTTTTTCGGGTTTTTCCGTCGGTGCCAATGTCGGTGTTCGGCTTGTCGATGCATTGGCAGTAACCATCGGAACAGCTTGGTTTTACGTTATCATTCGTTATTTCTGTAAAAGAATGACACAAACAAATGTTTAAGCAACTGGAATAGAAAATCACGTAGATTTTATTCTCCAATGGAGTAGAAAGTCGCCACAAAGGCTTTAATCTCCAGAACAGTAAATATAATACAAATACAGAAAACAAAAAATAAATTCCTTAAGCTTGTTAGTAAACTTTATTTGCAAAATAATTCTGGAGAAGATAAAATAATATATAAATAGAAATATAAACGAAACAAAAGTTAATCTGAGCCCACTGAATTCACAATGTTTCCTTAAGGAATTTAATCCCCTTCTAGTACCCGAGGTTATGGATTATTTCCTCCCAATATAGAATGAATTACACATTGGTGTAGTGGTACTTCGAACCCCAGTATTTCAGCGAATACAAAGTTCGGTAGCAAATCACACTTACTGTTACTTTCTTTAAAGTTAAAACAATGCAGAAGAAATGAGGAGAACTCAGAAATTCGTATGAAAATCTGAGAGAATGTACTTGTATTTATAGCTCAAAAATGAAGAGGTGCAACTCTTCATAATGGTTGTTTATGTAAAACGGTCATAGCATAAATGCCACAACATAAATGGCTATTTATGCAATAATAAATCGGAAATTCAAGAGGGAGGTTAATTTTCAGTTACAAAACCGAAAAATGGAAACGGATAACGGAAAAACTTTTAATATTCTGTTGGATTTAATATTAATTTATGTTATTAAAACGGATATTTAATAACATTTATGTCAATATTTACTATTAACAAATAAATTGTCACGACCCCAGAACTACCTCGGCCATGATGGCGCCTATCGCGATACTAGGCCAACCAAATCAATATTCAACACATAAGGAATCTTTCATTTATATCATTTCTAAATCGATACCTCATAAAATCTCATTTAAGCATTTTTAAAACAGACAATGATGAACTGAATAATAATTACAACCCAAAATCTCGGAGTCACTAGTCATGAGCATCTAAGGATAATACATGCCTGGAAAGAAAAATAAACACTACAATAGCAAGAGGGAGAAGGGAAAGGTTGCGGACGCGTGCATCTACCTTGCAAATCTCAATGAAATCTGTGGGACAGTAATCAACTCTCAGTCAGCCCTAGCACCTGAATCTGCACACAAGGTGCAGGGAGTAATGTGAGCACGCCAACTCAGTAAGTAATAAATGTAAATAAGGACTGATCAATAAGAAACATATAAGTTCATGTCATGAAATGACAGTAAGTAGAGTTTGCCTTCAAAACAGTGTACAAATCAAATCATCAAGCTTAAAACCAGATTTTTCAGTAAAAATCATCGAATGGTAAGTTTCCAACAGTTTCAAAAGTGTTTAAATAAAATTTAGAGTGAAAGAGATAAAAGTCATAAATGGCCTCTCGGGGAAAAAACATGTATCATAAACTGCCCCTCAGGCATAACATCACTCAGTACCAGCCCCTCGGGCAACCTCACAATCACTCGTAATTATCCCCGCGGGAAACAACATGAATCAAGAACAACCCCTCGAGTAATATCACATCACTCACTCTGGGTACCCGCGCTCAATGAGGGTGTACAGACTCTGGAGGGGCTCCTACAGCCCAAGCGCTATAACAATCCACCTCGTGGCATAATCAATCAGGCCCTTGGCCTCGCATAATCATGAATCAGTAACCCACGATGCTTTTTCCCCTCCGGAGTCTGCACACCCTCAAACCGGCTAATATCCTAACCCACGATGCTTTTGACTCTAGACTCAGCCTCCGATTGCTCCGAATCTAACCAAAATCATATTTATATCATTAACATATGCTAAAGGAACAAAGCCCACTCGAAAATAATCAGATTACATCAAAAATCAAATTTGCCAAACCCGAGCCCACGTCTCAAATTCCGATAAAAATCACAAATCTAGAATCCTTACGCTCTCACGAATTCATACATACCAAATACATCAAAATCAGACCCCAAATGGCCCCTCAAATCCCCAATTTCAAGCCCTAATCTCCCAAATTTCCCCACTAAAACATGATTAAACAATGAAATAATTACCATAAATACGAGATACAAGGTCCAAGTAGCTTACCTCACTGCAACACTTAAATTTCCCCTCGAAATCACAGCTCAAAGCTCCAAAATCCGTCAACAATGGTGGAAAAATGACCAAATTTTGCGAAGGCAACTATTTATAGGTTCTGCCCAGAGTTTGCCTCATCTGCAGCCTTTTCATCACACCGGCGGACCCAGGTGCACACCTATGATATTTCACTTAAAGCCCAAGTTACGCTCCTGCGTTCCACCTACCGTACCTGCGGGCTCGCAGGTGCGGCCAAACTTCTGCATCTGCGGACCCTCCCCAGTTGACCCATTTCCGCATATGCGACGCCCATAACGCACATGCGATGACCGCACCTGCGATCACTCTTTCGCATCTGCGGAAGACCAGAACAGCATACACCAACACCGAGCCCCTCAGGGGCCCCAACCAAAAATACAAATACCTCATATAATATCACTCGAACTTAGCCGAACCTTCGGAACACCCAAAATAAAACTAAAACACCAAATCAATCCATAATTCAAGCATAGGGATTTCTAAACTTCTTAACTTCGCCAACGATGCCGAAACCAACCAAACCATGTATGAATGACATGAAAATTTGCACACACCTCCAAAATGATACTACGAACATGTTTCAACTTTCAGAATTTCGTTCCGACCCCGATATCTAATTTTCTACTGCCGACCGAAAATCGCCAAAAGTTCAATTTCGCCAATTCAAGCCTAATTCTACTCCAGACCTCCGAACAACATTCCGAAAATACTCCTAAGTCCCAAATCACCTAACGAATCTAACGAGCCATCAAAACCACATTCCGAGATCATTTACCTATAAGTCAAGTTTCGGTTGGCTTTTCCAACTATTCTCCCAATTCGAGAGACTAAGTGTCTCATTTCTCTCCAGAACCACTCCGAACCCGAGCCAACTGACCCGACACAACAAAAATGAGTTAAACAACACAAAACGAAGCAGAGCAATAAAACAGATGTTTGTTGGCAGGTGCTGCATTATAGGTGATTGGTTGTTGGCAGGTGCTGCAGCAATAAAACAGATGTTTCCTGGCCAAAAATTACCCAGAAAACTGACCAACTTCGGTCAGAAATGTTCATATTAATTCCCAGAAAATCAAATTTACCGACCAACTTTGGTCGGAATTTATGATTTTAAATTTTAATTATTTAAATAATACCATTCGATTTCGATCGGAATTAAAAAATTTAAATAAAAATATATAATTATATATTTTAACCATACCGACTGATTTCGGTTGGAATTGAATAATTTTAAAAAAATGAATAATTAACTATCCGCTCGAATTCGATCGCTAATTTAAAAATAAGTAAAATAAAATTTTAACAATACAGATCGAGTTCGATCAGTAAAATTAATTTTTGTCAGATATTTTGGTCAAACTGTATTGACAGTTACCAACCGACTTCGGTTGGAAAATAACAATAGAGTTCAGTCGCTCCTTGTTTGCGATAATTATTTTATCAACCAATTAAAAATAATCGGAAATCAGTCGATTTTTGTTGGATTCCGACCAATTTCGGTCGATTTTTGTGGACGCTTTTTTGACAACTTCTTAGTAGTGTTTCGTCTTTCCTTGAAAAGGGATACACTTTAACAAACTCAGCGGAGTCTTACATTTCGTTTGTCACTTGCTTATATATTTATTTATTTTATTATAAGAATGAGGTATATATTTACTAACGTAGTTAAACTTTTGTTGCCTTCAATAAATAGATTTCATCCGTAATTCACTCTTTTTTACTTTGATATATATACCATCAAATTTTACGTAATAATTCTAAAGACACTTTTAATATGGTGTGGTACTAAACTATAGGTTTAAGCCTAGTTTATATGATTTTCGCAAAAAGTCTTGCACCATTAAGAGTATTCAATATTTTATATATAGCTTTTTTTTTTATCAACTTCTAATATGGAACTTTATATGCACACATTATAATTTCTCCCTCGAATTAAGTACCATATGACCCATCATCAAGACTTAAAATTTATTTAGAGATTCATAGTGTGTCACCTATATAATAGAAGTACTTATGATCACTATACTTGTAGGCTTTATCTTGTGTTTGAGTCTCCTAACTACTGGTAAATGCAGTATCTGATTTGTAGACGGGCAAAGGCAATAAATTAACCGGTTTCATCACATCACTATGTTGTCTTGTTTCTTAGCTCTTCATAAGTCGTAGTATGAGAGATACGCACCACTAGAATTTGACAGCTTTCCGACTGAAAATTGTAGTTGGGATATTCCGACCGTATCAATAGGAAAATAAAAAAAAATTAAATACTTCTTTGTAATATTTCGACCATACCCCAACATAATTGGTCGCAAAGTTATGATATAGAATTTTGGAAAAGTTATTTGCGACCGATTCGGTAATTAAAAGTTGGAAATTTCAAATTAACGTTTTTTAAGTTATCGACCGATTTGGTCGGAAAACTTTTATATATAATTACTTTTTTAGTAGATTGCCGACCAACGTGGTCGGAAAAAATGCACATTTCAAAGTTAAATTTATTTCCGACCGAATCGGTCGAAAAAGTTAATTATATCCCCAGCCCGACCCCTTTTTTTTTTTTCCTCTCTTTCTCTTTTCTTGTTCTTCTTTCCCCCTTCACTGCCCACCAAATCCTCCCCTTGCCATTTGGGATTCACTGTCGCCGTCGACTTCAAATCCGGTGGTACCTCTCTTTCTCCCTCTCCCTCTCCCTCTCCCTCTCCCCCTCCCTCTCCCCCTCTCGCTCTCGCTCTCCCTCATCCTTGTCATGCGCTTTAACACCCATTTTATTTTCTCCAGTGTAGTAAGTTGTTCCTTCATCCTTTCCCTGACCTTGATTGTTAATATATTTATTCTTTTTGTTTGTATTGCCATTAAAATTAGAATTTTAATTTTTTTAGTTTGAATGGAAATATTAGAATTAAAATTAAGGTTGAAATAAAGAAATATTATTTACAGCCTTGAGTAACATTAAAATTAATACTTTTGAATAAAAAAAATTAGAATTAGGAGTAATCTTCTTTTGAATAAAAATTATGGTTGAAATGAATAATAATTTACTCTTTTATATTCTTCTTCAATAGGAGTAATCTTTAATTTGATTGTAATTTATACATGGTATAGAATTAAGAATAAAACTATTCAATCTTAACTTTATTTTTACATTGTAATGTATATATGTTATTCAATTAGTATTAAGTAGTGTTTTGAATAATTAAAACATTAATTTTGATTCATCTTGCAAAGAGCTCCAATTGTATTTTTTATTATTTATGTGATGTATCTAGTATAGCTTTAACAATAGTAAAGTAAATATATGAAATAATTATAATATTAAAGTTTATTAAATATAATAAATTCATTGGTTTGAAATGGTATTAAGTTTTAGGTTGCTTGAATAAATTCATTGGTTTGAAATATCAAATTACAATAAAATATGAACGATTTAGATAAGTAACCTTTGAAGAATAAAAATTATTGATTAGGGCAAGTAACATAAATATTTCAAATTCTAATTTTCTTCTATATGTAGATGGAATTTGGGCATCATAGATGGATGTATAATAGGAATCATCTGAATCGTACGGGGTTGCGGGATAAATTTATAGAAGGGGTTGCTAGTTTTATTTTTAATGTAAAAAACACTTGATGATTTCCTTATCAAAGGGATGATTAAGTGCCCATATGTGAAATGCAAGTGTCTTAAGTTATTGGGGCCCGATATTGTTACTATTCGTTGTATAAGAAGGGATTTATGGAAAATTATTATGTATAGATTATGCATGGAGAGAGTCATGCTAGTGTAGATGATGTTCATTTTCAGAATCCATCTGGTGGTGAAGAAGGTAGTCCCATAGCGAAGAATATTAATGTTGAAAATTCTAGATTTAATAAAATGGTGAGATATGCTTTTGAGATGTTTCCTGGGGCTCAATCCGAACCAAATTCAATCAACCTGGAAAATGCGGTCCAAAACATAGTCCAACATGATTTTTGACTGAGATGGAGCCAATGTCAGCTACAATACATGTTCTACTAAATTGTTCTTAAGTCCAACCTTATAATACGTAAGTGTACATTTATATTACCGACTTATATTCAACCTCAATCATTAATCATTTTAACTAATGAAAAGTTTCAAATCTATCAGACAGTTGGTTTGTGGGTATGTATGGAATGAGCATGTTTTCCTACGTTCGCATAATGGTTTAAACACTTTGTAAGTATTACGAAGTTTATTCCAATGCAAATTATTATCAGGTGACACGACCCGGAATTCCCATCATTGGGATCGTGATGGTGCCTAACAGTTCACTTGGTAGGCAAACCAAAGTTAGAACGTTTTTACTTCTTTTTGCAGTTTAAACAGTAATATTGATGAAGAACTAAATTAACAGATATGTTCTAAGTACAAATGCGAAAGTTAAACAGCCAACCGTCTATTACATTTCCCTGAATCTGGTGTCACAAGTTCATGAGCTTCTAAAGTAGTACACATAAATATCTGAAATAAGTATAAAGTTGTCTGAAAGAAGTTGTACAGCTAAAAGAAAAAAGGATGGGGACTCCAGGTGTTGTGGACGTTGAACAGCCGTACCTCAAGTCTCCGCAAATATCCGATCCGAGCTCACTAATGACCACTGCTGGGACCGTCTCCAAAATATGCACAATATGCAGAGTTTAGTAT
The DNA here is from genome assembly GCA_005239505.1 of Nicotiana paniculata. NCBI lineage: Eukaryota > Viridiplantae > Streptophyta > Magnoliopsida > Solanales > Solanaceae > Nicotiana > Nicotiana paniculata. Next base: position 30,959 of record ML362151.1, read on the forward strand.
CAGTACAACCGACCCCATGTACTGGTAACTACCAAGCCTAACCTCGACAAGGTAGTGACGAGGCTAAGGCGGGGCACATATACAAAACAACATGTACGCAGCATATAAAATGACAAAATAATAGAAATACTGAACACAACCAAACAACCAACTAAAACTGATAACCACAGCCTCTAGAGTGAACCAGTGTCGTCCAGAGTTAGCAATCCTTACTATATCAGATAATGAAAGAAATACCGGAAAGAAATGCAATTCGGGAAATAGAAACATATAGTTTTGTTGCAGTGCGCAATCCGATCCCACCAGACATCACAAAATTCTCCCTTATTCGTCTGTAACAGTAACAATAACAGTAAATAATATATATATATATATATATATATATATATATATATATATATATATAGATGTTACGACGCGCAACCCGATACCACCATATATCAATATCAATAGGATAATTCACCCTTATTTCACCTTATCAATCTACCCATATTCCTCATGTTGCGGCGTACAAACTGATCCCACCGTATAGACATATTCACCCTTATTCCACATATCAATCCTCCCTTATTCCTCCTGTTGCGGCGTGCAAACCAATCTCACCATATCAGTACCAAGCACTAAATGTACACAGTCAATTAACAGTCAAAATCACAAGGCCTTTATGATAAATAACTACCAAACTGAGCCAATAAAAGTAAACCTTGATCAATATAAAATCTACTCATTTAATACTACACAACGAGACCAATCCAGCAAGACAATTTAAAAGGTGCAAACAAGTCGAATTTAGAAAATAGTAGGGATTAGGGACCTAGGGAAAGAGGTAACATAGTTAACAGGAGAAGAAGTTGATTAACACGTAGCAGTTAAACATGGAAGCATTTAGAGCATATAACAATTAAGACAGGGAATAAAACAATTAAAGGAAAGCAGTAAATCGGGGAAAACAGATAATTTGGCGACGTATAAGCACTCGTCACCTCGCATATACGCTGCTCACATGGATTTCACATAATCATATGGTCTGAAGGTTCCTAACTCCCTCAAGTCAAGGTTAGACACAACACTTACCTCGATCCATAGGCCATTCACTACTCAATTACCGGTTTTCCTCTAATTTCCACATGCGAACCACTCGTATCTAGCCACTATTAACGTAATAACATCATATATTGCTAAATAAATCAATTTCAATACAATAATTTAGGTTTTCCAAAATTTCTCCCAAAAAGTTAAAAATTGACCCCAGGCCCGCTTAGTCAAAACTCGAGGTTCGGACCGAAACTCATTCACCCATTCACCCCTCGAGCCTGAATATGTAACTAGTTTAGAAATCCGACCCCAAATTGAGGTCTAAATTCCTAATTCTACCCAAACCCCCAATTTCTACAGTGAAATTCCTAGATTTTAGGTTGAAATCTTGTAAAATGAAGTGAAAGATTGAAAGGCACAAGTTAAGAATCACTTACCTATGATTCGGGGAAGAAGTGGTCTTTGGAAAATCGCCTAGAGGGTTTCTCGTTTTATAAAGTATTGAAAAATGAGCAAAATCCTGTCTAAGTCAAGTTTTACCAGTTGCAGATGTCGCATTTGCGACCTGAGCTTCGCAATTGCGAAGCTCGCAAATGCGCGAAAGATATTGCAAATGCGAACCTGTCGCATTTCTGCTACCTTCGCAAATGCGAACCATTTGCTTGCAATTGCGAACATTAGACTTCCGCAAATGCGGAAAAAACCTCGCAAATGCGAAAGTCTCCAGTCCCAGTCCCAGTCCCAGTCCCAGCCCTTGCTCGTAAATGCAATATTTCTTCGCAAATGCGAGGCTCGCATTTGCGAGCCAGACTCCGTTATTGCGAGATCTGCAGACCTGAAGCACACCAGCTATTTTCCTAAGTTCATTTCACTCTGTATCCTACTCGAAACTCACCCGAGCCTTCGGAGATCCAAACAAAACATGAACACAAGTCCTAAAACATCATATGAATTTGCTCGTGCAATCAAATCGCCAAAATAACACCTAGAACTACGAATTTAGCACCAAATCGCATGAAATTGTCAAGAATACTTTAAAATGCCTATTTTCCACAACGGGGCGTCTAAATCGCGTCAAATCAGTTCCCTTTCTCACCAAATTTGACAGATAAGGTATAAATATCATAAAGAACTTGTACTAGGCTCCGGAACTAAAATACGGACCTGCCAACAAGATCAAATATTAACCAATTTCTTAAAATCATTAGATTTTTTTAGTCTTTCAATTTTTCAACAAAAAATCATATCTCGAGCTAGGGACCTCTGAATTCGATTCTGGGCATACGCCCAGGTCCCATATTTCACTACGGACCCGTCAGGACTATCAAAACACGGGTCTGTGTCCGTTTACTCAAAACATTGACCGAAGTCAACTAAAATCAACTTTTAAGGCCAAAAATTATTATTTCATCAATTTTCCAAATAAAGGCTTTTCGGAAACACGCCTGAACTGTGCACGTAAATCGAGGAAGGTGAAAAATGTGATTTTAAAGTTAAAGAGCGCGGAATCAAGTTCTAAAACACAAGATGACCTTTTGGATCATCACATTCTCCACCTCTAAAATAATCGTTTGTCCTCGAACGGACATAGAAAAGTACCTGAACTGGTGATAGGTGGGGATATCTACTCCACATATCCGACTCGAACTCCCAAGTAGCTGCTTCAATAGGCTGACCTCTCCAATGCACTCCAACTGAAGGATAACTCTTCAACCTCAACTGACAAACCTGCCGGTCTAGAATAGCCACCGGCTCCTCCTCATAAGTCAAATCCTTGTCCAACTGGACAGAGCTGAAATCTAACACGTGGGGAGGGTCACCATGATACTTCCGGAGCATGGAAACATGGAATACTAGATGAACTGCTGATAACCCCAAGGGAAATGCAAGTCTATAAGCCACCCCTCCCACTCTATCGAGAATCTCAAAAGATCTGATATATCTAGGGCTCAACTTGACCTTCTTCCCAAATGTCATAACACCCTTCATGGGTGACACCCGCAGCAACACTCTCTCCCCGACCATGAATACCACATCACGAACTCTACGGTCGGCATAACTCTTTTTCCTAGACTGAGCGGTGCGAAGTCGATCCTATATAATCTTGACCTTGTCTGAGGCCTCCTGTACTAGATCAATACCTAATAACCGATCCTTCCCCGGCTCAAACCACCCACTGGCGACCTGCACTGTCAACCATATAATGCCTCATAGGGATCCATCTGGATGCTCGACTGGTAGTTGTTGTTGTAGGCGAACTCTGCAAGAGGCAAGAACTGATCCCACGATCCTCTGAAGTCTATAACACAAGCGCGGAGCATATCCTTCAAGATCTGAATAGTACGCTCGGACTGCCCGCCCGTCTGAGGATGGAATGCTATGCTCAGGTCAACCCACGTAACCAACTCATGATGTACTGACCTCCAGAAATGCGAGGGGAACTGCGTAACTCGATCAGAAATGATAGACAGGGGCACACCGTGAAGATGAACGATCTCCCGGATATAAATCTCTGCCAACCACTCTGAAGAATAGGTAACTACCACATGAATGAAGTGTGCTGACTTAGTCAGCCTATCCATAATGACCCAAATGCGCTGAACTTCCTCTGAGTCTGTGGGAGTCCAAAAAAGTCCATAACGATACGCTCCCACTTCCACCCAGGAATCTCCATCTGCTGAATCAAACCACTGGGTCTCTGATGCTCATACTTCACCTGCTGAAAATTCAGGCACCGAGCTACATAGGCAACTATATCCTTGTTTATCCTCATCCACCAATAATGCTACCGCAAGTCCTGGTACATCTTGGTGGCAACCGGGTGAATAGAATACGGACCTTATAAAGAATCAACTCACGAAGCCCATCAACATTAGGCACACACATGTGACCCTGCATCCTCATAACTCCGTCATCTCCAACAGTAACCTGCTTGGAACCACACTGCCGCACTATGTCACTAAGGACCAACAAATGAGGGTCATCATACTGCCGATCTTTGATACGCTCAAACAAGGAAGACCGATCGACTTTTCAAGCTAGAACACGACTGGCTCTGAAATATCCAACCTCACAAACTCGTTGGCCAAAGTTTGAATATATGAAGCTAACGGCCTCTTACCGACTAGAATGAACGCAAGGCTGCCCATACTCACTGCCTTCCTACTCAATGTGTCGGCCACTACATTGGCTTTTCCCGGATGATTACAAGATGGTGATATCATAGTCTTTCAATATCTCCAACCACCTCATCTGACTCAAATTGAGATCCTTTTGCTTGAACAAATATTGAAGGCTACGATGATCCGTGAAAACCTCACACGACACGCCATAAAGATAGTGCCTCCAAATCTTCAGCGCATGAACAATGGCTGCCAAGTCTAAATCATGGACACGGTAATTCTTCTCATGAACCTTCAACTTCCGAGATGCATATGCAATCACCCTGACCTCTTGCATCAATACTGCACCGAGCCCAACACGGGAGGCATCACAATATACCGTGTAAGATACCGAACCTGATGGTAACACCAACACCAGCGCTGAAGTCAAAGCTGTCTTGAGCTTTTGAAATCTCGCCTCACACTCGTCGAACCATCTGAACGGAGCACCCTTCTAGGTAAACTTGGTCAACGGGGCTGCTATAGATGAAAACCCCTTCACAAATCGGTAGTAATAACCTGCCAAACTCAAGAAGCTCCTGATCTCCATGGCTGAAGTGGGTCTGGGCAGTTCTTGACTGCCTCAATCTTCTTAGGATCTACCTGAATACCTTTTGCTGATACAACATGACCCAAGAAAGAGACTGAATCCAACCAAAACTCGCACTTCAAAAATTTAGCATACAACTGATTGTCCCTCAGAGTCTAGAGCACTGTCCTAAGGTGTTGCTCATGCTCCTCCCGACTGCGGGAGTATATCAAGATGTCATCAATAAACACAATCACAAAGGAATCCAAATAAGGTTTGAACACTCGGTTTATCAAATCCATAAATGTTGTTGGGGCATTGGTCAACCCAAAAGACATCACCAGAAACTCATAGTGCCATATCGCGTCTCTAATCCTCAACTAATGGTAGCCAGATCTCAAATAAATCTTCGAAAACACCTTGGAACCCTGAAGTTGATCAAATAAATCATCAATCCTAGGCAATGGATACTTTTTATTGATGGTGACTTTGTTCAACTGTCGATAATCTATACACATCCTCATAGACCCATCCTTCTTCTTCACAAACAAAATCGTGCACCCCAGGGTGAGACACTAGGTCTAATGAAGCCTTATCGAGAAAATCCTGCAACTTTTCCTTCAATTTTTCCAGCTCTGGTGGGCCGTTCGGTATGGCAGAATGGAAATGGGATGAGTGACCGGAGCCAAATCAATACAAAAATCAATATCCCTGTCGGGTGGAATCCCTTGTAGGTCTGCAGGAAATACCTCTGGAAAATAACAAACAACGGGCACAGAATACATAGAAGGAACCTCCACACTAGAATCAGAATATAAGTCAAATAGGTCAAACATCCCTTCTCGACCGTACGCCGAGCCTTCATATAAGAAATAACTCTACTGGTAGAATAGCCATGAGTCCCTCTCCACTCTAATCGAGGCAACCCCAGCAAGGCTAATGTCACTGTCTTGGCGTGATAGTCCAAAATAGCATGATAAGGTGACATCCAATCCATACCCAATATAACATCAAAATCCACCATATCTAAGAGCAGGAGGTCTACACTAGTCTCAAGACTCCCAATAGTGACCACACACAAATGATATACACGATCTACGACAATATCATCCCCTACAGGTGTGGACACATATACAGGGTCACTTAAAAGATCACGAGGCACAACCAAATATGAAGCAAAATAACATGACACGTAGAAGTAAGTAGAACTTGGATCAAATAGAACAAAAAAATCTCTACTGCAAACTGAAACAGTACCTGTAATGACAGCATTAGATGACTCAGCCTCAGGTCTGGCTAGAAAAGCACAACATCGGGGCTGGGCCCACCACTTTGAACCATATCCCTGGGACGGCCTCTAGCTGGCGGGCCTCCACCTCTACCTATAATAGTCTGGCCCCTACCTCTGGCTACCTCACCCCTGCCTCTGGCTGGCTGAGCAGGCGGTGCAACAACTGGTGCCGTAACTATGGCACAAGAACTTTGATGTTGTGGCTGAACACCCAATAATCTCAGACAGGTCCTCCGGATATGCCCATAATCACCACACTCAAAACATCCATCCTGATACTGTGGTTGTGGACTTAGACTGACCCAGACGAGCCGGTTGACCATGATAATAACTCTGAAGAGGAGGTGCTCTGATAGGAGCTGGTGGTGCACTATAGGCTGGCTGCCCAGAAAGAGGTACATAAGAACCATGACTCCCTGAAGCACTGTGGGATGCCTGAAGCGCTGAATGGAACGGCCTGGGTGGATGGCCTCTACAAAAAGTACCCCTGCCTCTAGATGAGGCGCCGCTGAACCCACCGGAATGACGAGGTCTCTTATCTGACCCGTGACCTCCCTGTCCAAGAACCATCTGGACTTGTCTGGCAACATTGGCCGCATCCTGGAAAGAAATCTCACTCCAGACTCCTTAGCCATCTGCAATCTAATAGGCTGAGCAAGTCCCTCAATAAACCCCCTCAGCCTCTCTCACTCTCAGTAGGATGAAGAAGAATAGCATGACGGGCCAGATCCACAAAACGGGTCTCAGACTGAGTAACCGTCATGCTGCCCTGCTGGAGACGCTCGAACTGACAGCGGCACTCCTCTCTCAAGGTGATAGGCAGAAACTTCTCTAAGAAGAGATGGGAGAACCGGTCCCAAGTAATAGCAGGCGACCCATCTGGTCTGGTCAACAAATAATCCCACCACCATTTCTTGGCGGAACCAATCATCTAAAAAGCAGCAAAGTCGACTCCATTGGTCTCCAATATACCCATGTTCTGAAGAACCTCATGACAGCTATCAAGATACTCATAGGGATCCTTTGAAGTAGCACCACTGAAATGGACTGGAAATAGCTTGTTAAACCTATACAATCTCCACAAAGACTCAGAAGACATAGTTGACCCATCATCGGGCTGAGCTGCAGCAACCGGTTGAACTACTCTGACTGGATGAGCTGCTGGAGTCTGAAACTAGGGAGCCATCTGCTCTGGGGTGTGAGTAGCAGGACTTTGGGCTCCTCCTCCAGTCTGAGATATGGCTGGTGCCATGGGAAATGCGCCATTCTGGGCCACAATCTCCATAAGGCCCACCAATCAGACCAAAGCATCCGGAAGCACTGGGGTGGCAATAAACCCCTTCGGGACCTGAGCTGGTCCGACAGGAATAGTCTGAGTTGGAACCTCCTCATCGAACTCTACCTGAGGCGCCACAGTTGCGGTTGTTGCTCGTGCTCTGGGTTGAGTCTTGCCCTGCCTCGGCCTCTGGAACGACCTCCGCCTCGACCTCTTCCCCTCGTAGGAGCTGTTGTCGGAGGCTCTAGCTGCTGCCCAGTTGAATAAAAGTGAAATTTGTTCCTAAACTTCATAGCCTCTAGGAGATACGTAAATACATCTCCATACCGATCCTCTACACTCTACTAAGTTTGCTCGTGACTCGTGAGACCTATGTAACCTAGTTCTTTGATACAACCTTGTCACGACCCAGAATTCCCACTGTCGGGATAGTGATGGCGCCTAACAATTCACTTGCTAGGAAAGCCAATGTTAGAACATTTTTACTTCTTTTAGTAGTTTAAACAGTAACATTGATAATGAACTAAAATAACATATATGTTCTAAGTACAGATGCGGAAGTTAAACATCCAACCGTCTATTGCATTTCCCTGAATCTGGTGTCACAAGTTCACGAGCTTCTAAAGTAGTACACATTAAGGTCTGAAATAAGTATAAAATTGTCTAAATGAAGTTGCACAGCTAAACGAAAAGAGGATGGGGGCTCCAGGTGCTGCAGGCGCTGAACAGTCGTACCTCAAGTCTCCGCAAATATCTAATCCGAGCTCAGTAATAACCGCCGATGGGACCATCTCCAAAATCTACACAATATGCAGAGTGTAGAATCAGTACAACCGACCCCATTTACTGGTAAGTGCCAAGCCTAACCTCGACAAGGTAGTGACGAGGCTAAAGCGGGGCACATAAACAAAACAATATGTACGCAGCATATAAAATGACATAATAATAGAAATACTGAACAGAACCAAACAACCAACTGAAACTGATAATCACAGCCTCTAGAGTGAACCAGTGTCGTCCAAAGTTACCAATCCTTACTATATTAGATAATGAAAGAAATACTGGAAAGAAATGCAGTTTAGAAAATAGAAACATATAGTTTTGTTGCGGCGTGCAATCCGATCCCACCAGACATCACAAAATTCTAAACTGCATTTCTTTCCAGTATTTCTTTCATTATCTAATATAGTAAGGATTGGTAACTTTGGACGACACNCCATATATCAATAGCAATAGGATAATTCACCCTTGTTTCACCATATCAATCCACCCCTATTCCTCTTGTTGCGGCGTGCAACCCGATCCCACCGTATAGATATATTCACCCTTATTCCTCCATATCAATCCTCCCTTATTCCTCATGTTGCGGCGTGTAGCCCGATCTCACTATATCAGTACCAAACACTCAATGTAAAAAGTCAATTAACAGTCTAAATCACAAGGCATTTACGCTAAATAAATACCAAACTGAGCCAAGAAAAGGAAACCTTGATCAATATAAAATCTACTCAATTAATACTACACATCGAGACCAATCCAGTAATTTACAATTTAAAAGGTGCAAACAAGTCAAATTTAGCAAATAATAGGGATTAGGGGACCTACGGAAAGAGCTAAAATAGTTAGCAGGGAGAAGATGTTGATTAACACGTAGCAGTTAAGCATGGAAGTATTTAGAGCATATAAAAATTAAGACAGGGAATAAACCAATTAAAGGAAAGCAGTAAATCAGGGAAAACAGATAATTTGGCGACGTATAAGCACTTGTCACCTCGTATATACGCCCATCACATGGATTTCACATAATCATATAGTCCAAGGGTTCCTATCTCCCTCAAGTCAAGGTTAGACACAATACTTACCTCTATCCACAGGCCACTTACTGCTCAATTACCGATTTTCCTCTAATTTCTACCTCCGAACCACTCGTATCTAGCCATAAATAACGTAATAACATCAAACATTACGAAATAAATCAATTTCAATATAATAATTTAGGTTTCCCAAACTTTCTCCCCAAAAGTCAAAAATCGACTCTGGGCCCGCTTGGTCAAAACTCGAGGTTCGGACCAAAACTCATTCACCCCCGAGCCCGAATATGTAACTAGTTTCAGAATTCGACCTCAAATTGAGGTCTAAATTCCAATTTCCCAAAAATCTCTAGTTCTACCCAAACCCCCCAATTTCTACCATGAAATTCCTATATTTTAGGTTAAAATATTGTAAAATGAAGTGAAAGATTGAAAGAAACGAGTTAAGAATCACTTACCTATGATTTGGGGAAGAAGTGGCCTTTGAAAAATCGCCTAGAGGGTTTCTTGTTTTTGAAAGTTTTGAAAAATGAGCAAAATCCCGTCTAAGTCAAGTTTTACCAATTGCAGATGTCGCATTTGCGACCTGAGCTTCGCAATGGTGAAGCTCGCAAATGCGAGAAAGATATCGCAAATGTGAACCTGTCACATTTCGCAATTGTGAACATTAGACTTCCGAAAATGCGGCATAAACCTCGTAAATGCGAAAGTCCTCAGTCCCTGCCCATGCTCGCAAATGCGATGTTTCTTCGCAAATGTGAGGCTCGCATTTGCAAGCCAAACCCTGCAATTGCAAGATCTGCAAACATGAAGCACACCAGCTATTTTTCTAAGTTTATTTCACTCCATAGCCTACTCGAAACTCACCCGAGCCCTCGGAGCTCCAAAATTAACATGCACACAAGTCCTAAAACATCATGCGAATTTTCTAGTGCGATCAAATCGCCGAAATAACATCTAGAACTACGAATGTTTTAGCACCAATTCGCATGAAATTCTCAAGATTACTTTAAAATTACTATTTTCACAACCAGACGTCCGAATCAAGTCAAATCAGTTCTGTTTCTCACCAAATTTCACATATAAGGTATAAATATTATAACGGACCTGTACCGGGCTCTGGACCAAAATACGGACCCGATACCAACAAGATAAAATATTAACTAATTTCTTAAAATTATTAGATTTTTTTAGTCTTTCAATTTTGTAACAAAAATTCATATCTCGAGCTAGGGACCTCGAAATTTGATTCCGGGCATACGCCCAGGTCCCATATTTCACTAGGGATCCATCGGGACCGTCAAAATATGGGTCCGGGTCCGTTTACTCAAAACATTGACCGAAGTCAACTAAAATTAACTTTTAAGGCCAAAAATTATTATTTCATCAATTTTTCATCTAAAGGCTTTAAGGAAATATGCCCGGATTGCGCACGCAAATCAAAAAGGGTGAAAAATGAGATTTTTAAAGCTAAAGAGCGCGGAATCAAGTTCTAAAACACAAGATGACCTTTTGGGTCATCACATCAGGTGTACGTACTTTTAAATTTCTAACTAACTGTTATATATTGGGTTCGATCTAGGTTCATAATCTAGATAATGGCGTAAATGATCCATTTTTGCGTGATATTACTTGGGGACCTAGCCCTAAGGTCAAAATGATGTATTAGTACTTTGTCAATTGGTACAAGTTTCATACAGAAGAATGGTCCAAGGGCAAAACAACTAATAATAATGGCGTGCGTGAAAGTCGATGGTGATATTGATTATTATGGTATGCTTCAACATATATTATAACTCGAGTATAGTGTTGGTTGGCCGAAGAAAAAGTCGGTACTCTTTTAGTGTAAATGGTATGATCCAACACCTACTAGAGGTACAAAAGTGCCTCCGTAGTATAAAATAGTTGACATAAAGCACACGGGGTGGTATAGACTCAATGACCCCTTTATCATAGCACAAAATGTGAAACAAGTGTATTACACACCTTATCCTTTATGCAATAATAAGGTTGCATGGCGGATAGTGACAAAAACAAAGCACGTGGGTAGAGTTGAGGTCCAGAATGCATTAGATGTGGCGTACCAGAATGACATTTCAAGTATTGAAGCAACGGTAGATTATGAAATAGCAGGTGAATTACAGGATAGTGAAGACCTTTATGAGAAATTCGAACCTTTAGTCCTTAGATCAAATCAAAGTGATTATGAGGAAGGAACATACATGGCAAACGAGGATGGAGATTCAAGTGATGAATATGAAACAAGCGAGGATGAAGAATTATATGATGAAAATGAAAAAAAGCGATGATGAAAATGAATATGATCAATATGAAGAAAGCGATGAGGATTGAGTTGTTTGTGTGTTTTATGACTTGTTTGATTGATTATGTTATTCCTTATGTTATTGTTTTATTTTTATATCTTGTGGGACTTTATACATGTTCTTTTTTTAATTGTTATAATATGTAGAAGAATTACTTTATACTATCACCTGTTGATTTTTTATTAGTATATTTTTTTTCAATTAGTTTGCACAGATGACTTCTAAGGGTAAAGAACTGAAAAAATCTAAGAAGAAAAAAATACTTTTCCATCCACGAGTGATCACATTCCTCCACACATGCCTAAGATGAGTCCTCCTTGTTTTTCTGGTCCTTCTTAGCCGACGATTGCATTCCACCTGAGTTTTTCAGAGTCCCCTCCCCCTGAGCTAGCACAATACAGTATTATTCTATGCCGACCCAGGGTGGTTCAGCCTCCACTACCATTAATTTTATACGCACGCCTAATTTGGCACCTTTGAGTCCTCGTTTCCCTGCTATTCAGCATGATGGCTCACTATTGATTCTATCCTAGGGTGGGCATGATGGTTCATCTTTATGTCTCCATCATCGTCCAATCCATTATCATCTAGATCATCATCTACTCCTAGTATTTCTAGACTTGATATTGGAGGATCTCAGGCGGCTGCATCCCCATCTACTAGTACTGTTTCAGTTGCTCCTTCACGAAGACAGTATGCTGGTGGGACTGTAGATTACGATCATATGCATCGATTGATTATTGTACCTCATGGGGACGGGTAAGTAATTCTTTAATTTTTAATTATTAGAATAAAGCGAATGCTTATTTTACATATAATATAGGTTTTTACCATCCTTTCAGGACACATATATGATTGTGGAAGCTATGAAGCCATTTTTTTCATGAGCCGTGGAATTCCTGGAAAGAGATTCCATACCAAATTAGAGTGAATATGTGGCTTCAATCTAAGGTACAAATAAATATAATTTATAGAATATTTATTTTGTTTTTAATTACAGACTAAGTGTGTATGGAAACCTCAACATGAAAATCAAGTGAATGAAAAATTCAAGAAGAGAGCTCAGAAAAGGACTAAAGATACTCATTTTGTTGCTCGGAAAGGTGGGAGCAAGCTTTTGTGGTTGCGTGAAGATGTTTAGTCTCAACTATTGGCGAAGTGGAATACTGAAGAATGGAAGCATAAGAGTGAAAAGACGAAGGCAAATAGAGCCTCCAGTAAGGGTGGCTCGTTGCACACCGGAGGTTCAATAAGTTTTGCGGCCCATCGATTGAGATTGGTAAATTCTAAAAATTTACTTAGCTTTACTTATATGATATTCAAGTATAAACTCATATTTTAATTTTGAAAGGAAAAGTCACATGTGAGAAATGTGTCTCATGCTATTGTCTTTGAGGAGACACGTAAGAAGAAGGAGGAGGAGAGGAAGGAGGAGGATGGTACGAGAGAAGTATGGGTCGAACCACGTGCATCAGAGACATATGTAAGATTCTAACAATACTACCTTTATTCTTGGTTAAGATTAATTCGTTTATATAATGTCTGTCACCAATTTTTCAGGAAGGATATCACAGAAGAATGGGGGAGTGGCAACAAACTCAGCCTGATTTTCAGTCGATGCCCGAAGATATGACTTTGATATGGACACAGGTAGCCCCTGGAGTAAATAAAAGTGTAAACTATTTTAGTAATTTTTTAGATATGACTTCGTTTTAATATTATATTGCGTAATTTGTATGTTTCTTCTCTTTCTCATTTAAATATTTTTTTTATTTCTCATGAAAATAAATAAAGGTAGAGTCTACGGACTTGGAGTGCAGCCGTCGTCCAGCAGCATTATTTAATGGTGCTTCTGCTTCACCCGAAAAAACAATGCAGACAGAAATCAATGAATTGTCTCCACAATGGAATAATGCTCAAGATACAATAAGCATAACACGGACATTCATGGCAAACCATGAAAAACAACATACAATAGAAGAATCTAGCAATGAGGAGACTGAAACCGATGATGATCGGTAGTAATTTTGAATGTGATATGATATTTAATTTTGAATGTGATATGATATTTAGACTTTATTGGTTTCAACTTGGTTTGTTTTACACTTGGGTTATGTGTTTTAGACATGAATATCATTTGGTTTAAATTTTTATACTTTAATATATTTTAATAGATGTGTTTACACTTGTTTGAAAGTGTTGTATAGTTTCGTAGTTTGATATTTAATGTTTTGTATTCAATTGCTTGAGCAATTGTGACACATATTAGATTGAATGACTGGTTGAATGATTGATTTTGAATTGTATGTGGTGTAGCTTATAATACAGCAGTATTCTGCTGAAAATTTTCAGATCTTACGACTGATTTCCGACAACTTTAGTCGGAAAACTTAACTGGAAATTTCCAGATTTACGACTGATGTGGTCGAAAAATTTAAATATCTAATAATGTTTCCTGCCGATTTGGTCGGAAATGATGAATTTAATTTAAATTAATTATTAAAAGTACCGACCAAATCGTTCTAAAATTGTCAAAAAATATTAATATTCTATACTTCTTCATGTTTCCATCATCCCGATCTCTCTTTCCTGCCTTTCCAAAGAAAACAGAACCTCTTCTAGTTTAAGGTCGGAATTCTCAAACCAATCAAAATCTGATTTCTAGTTTACTATTCTTATGATAAGAAGTTATGTCTCATTTATGTGATGAGAAAGCTGAGAATGAATTTAAATATGCGACAGATTCGGTTGCAAAGTTACCGACCAAATTAGTCGCAAAAGTTGAATTTATCCGGTCACCCGGTTTTTTCTTCTTTGGCGGCTGTTTTGGTCGCAAATTTCCGACCATTTTGGTCCAAAATATTTTGCGACTATCTATATTCCGATCACTTCATTTTCTTCAGAAATCTGTCTGAAATAATTGATTTCCTACGGAAAAATGGTGGTTGGAATATTGACATTTTCCAGTAGTGACGCTCCATCATCTCCACACGGACCACACCCGTCCCACCGATCTAGTTGCTCTGGTACCAGTTTGTTGCGTTAAGACAACCTAATAACACTTTTAACATATGGTGTTGTATTGTCCATTTTGGACCAAGTCTACAAAGTTTTTTCCAAAGGGTATCACAACATAATGAGTATCACTCTATATGTAACTTTTATTTATTATTTTTTTAATGTGAGACTTTGTTCGCATGCGTAGAATAAATAGCCCATTATAAAATTCTTGTCTCTCGTTTTACTAAAACGGCATTTTAATGGCATTATTTTTGTAGACATTCAGCACAAGAATTATCTAAAAGATAAATAAAGCAAGCAAAAAATATTGAACTAGAAAAATCTTCAATCCTCTCTCATTGTTTGTAAATAGTAATAACACTGGGAACACGCTCTTTTGAGAGTCACACTGGGAATAATGTACAAGCATTATAAAGTTTAGATTATAAGTGAATTATCTGAAGTGCAAAGTACCATTGTTATCTTTAGCGGCCATTTGTTTTTCATTATTGGTAATCAATAATGTCCGTAATGGGGACTCCATGCACATGCGTCGAAGCTCCAAATTGGAGTCGTGATTAGTTTCCTAATGAGCACCACTTGCAGTTTAGATATTTTGAGCAACTTACTAATTAAACGACAAAAAAGAAAATGAAAAGCGACCTTTAGATATTTCTCGTCTCATTCAAAAACAAAATTGTGTTGTAAAAGCAATAGGTACTTGTTCCAGAACCCAGATCCTTCCCACCTTCAACAAAATATCTTTGTTAAAGTTTAAATCCCATTTATGACTATCAAATCACTAAGATACTCTTTATTCAACTGGAGTACAATTTTGACATCCCCCTCTTGAATCCTTTTTTTCTTTTCTTTTTTCTTTTTAGTTTTCTAAATGCATATTCAGTCGGCAAAGTTTATCCTATAACGTGTATGCATTGGCTGCATATAAATTGTCTTTACATGGATGCTCTACTTATTCAGTTGAACGTTTCTGATCAGGCCAACGTACAACATCATGCAAATTAAGGAGTGGACCTACCAGGAATTTGCTTTTTTCTTCATGGACCTACGGGGAATGAATGCTCTTCAAAGCCTGCTATAGGGGTGCATGACCTAATGTTTAAAAAAAGAAAAAAGCAGAGCAACACCAATTTAACGAAGTTAAAAATAACAATCATAGCATGATTAAACATGTTAGTTAGGAAATGCTTAAAGATCGTCTGAACTAGTCTTAACATAATCATTAAAGAAAATATGTGGAGAATAAAAAATATTTGAAAATAAAGCATGTTATATGCTACAAAATGTAATAGTATAAAAATTTCTTTACGCTAGCTGCGGTGGCGGATCCAGAATTTTTATCAAGGGGTGTCAAAATATAAATAATTAGATATATCGAAAAGTCAAGGGGAATCAATGTATAGTAAATATATATAAAATAAAATAAAATTATCTAGCAAAATAGTACAATTTGCCGGTGAAGGGATGTCGCTTGACACCCTTTGGTTCAATATGGCTCCGCCACCGGCTAGCTGACCGTATACATATGTTAGAACTTTTTTCCTAGTTTTCAACAAGTGACTACATTCTAGTATTTACCTTGGGTAATGATTCTAATTTGAGCAAATGTAATCGGATTTAACCACTTTTAACTCTTCCCCAAAGAATGAAAATAGAGTAATTTACAATTGATTATCCTTTTCTAAATTAAGTGTGCATATTTTTGTATTTGTCATCGACATTTCTTTGACTGTGACAGATTTGTAAGCTCTCTCCGTGTTCAAATTATCCCTCTCTATCTAAAGAAAAGTACAACTTCTTGTTTTTCTGTACATTTAATCCCCACTAGGGAGGTTTTCCTATAAATTCAGAACCCCGCATTCCCATTTTCATCATAATTAACTCAACTAGCTTTAGTTATTGAGAGACAGACAGATTAACAAAAAGCTTAGGGAAAGAAAAATGGAAGGAACTTGTAACAACCGTAGCCATTTCCAAACTATTTTTCTTATTTTAGTTGCCTTCACTTCCTCATTCATGGAGTCATCAGTTTCAGCGGCAAGGCCAGCAGCCAGAGATACAAATACGGAGTTTATAAGAACATCATGCAAATCAACTACATATCCAAACCTCTGTTTCAGTTCATTATCAAGCCGTGCAACTGCTATTGGGGTTTCCCCTCAACTTCTAGCCCATGAATCCCTCACTGTCAGCCTGGAAACAGCTCAATCAACATCGGCTGTGATGCTAAAGCTAGAACACGTCCAAGGCTTGACGTCGAGAGAGGTCGGTGCCATGCATGACTGTGTGGAGGAACTAAGTGACACAGTCGATGAATTGAGAAAGTCACTGGGGGAGATGAAGCAGCTAAGGGGAAAAGATTTTAACCTCAAAATGAATGATATTCAAACTTGGGTAAGTGCTGCCTTGACTGACGAGGACACTTGCACAGAGGGGTTTGCCGGGAAAGTGATGAACGGGAAAGTTAAGACTGTTGTGAGGGAAAGGATTCTGGAAGTTGCACATATGACGAGCAATGCCTTGGCTTTGATCAACAGCCTTGCCGCTCTTCACGGCTAAAGCAAAAAAGTCAATTGCACATGTACACTCCTATATACCGTTATTTCTCGTCTTTCTCAAACTGTACTTACTTCTTCCTTTGTTTATCCCTGAAGCCGTCAGCTTTAGATGATTTTCTTATTTTAGTCCCTTCTATAGAAAAGGTTTTTTTGTGCATGATACACAGTGCAACAACAGTAGTATAATCTTAAATATATTAGTAGCGTAATTTCTCGATCAATCTTAGTTGCAACAGTGAGTGAGTGAGTGAGATCAAAAAATGATTTGAAGTGCAAATGTGGCAATAGAATGATTAGGGACTGCGTCCAATCCAATTAAAAGCGCCTCAAAAGCTATGAAAAAGTAAAAAAAATGCCACTAAAGCGAGTATATAACGTTAGGTTTGGAGGAAGAGGGGGGGGGGNGTTTTCCAGTGTTCACGAACATTATTAAATTCTTCTTAGTGTTTCGAAGAAAAATAATTCAAAACAAGTTTCCAAATTTTTTAAGCAAAGACCAGCTTAAGATTTGATGACTATTCTACTTCAAATTTGGAGGGGACATCCGTTTGCTTCAAGAATTGGAAGTATTGTTCTATTTTTGGCAAAAGCTATTTCTCAACCAAACACCAAGAAAGAGAAGTGTTTTAGTTTGTGCAAAAATTGAAAGCTACTGAACTTTTAATATTTTGCAAAATCTAAAACAACTTTTTTTTTGGTGTTTCTCTGCCGTGAGGAATAGGTCATATCCTACTCATGAGCCAATCTCTAACTTGCGTTTAAAAATTTAGGCACATGGACAGCCAACTCTATCCAATAATTCTCCTCTTCCAGTAGCTTTCGAGAGCAGATGGGCCCTTGAGACAGAGTAGCACCAGGCTATCAGCGCTTTACACCAACAAAATTTGTTTGCATAAATAAGATTGCGGGTACTATCAAATCACATGCTACAGTAGGGGTGGCCAACGGGCAGGTCAGGTCGAATATGAGCAGCGAGTAATGTAAAAATAGATAAATTATCCGACTCAATCCATGTTTAATACGAATAAAAACTGTGATTTATTGGATATGATCATTTTTTGAGGTATTCCTAGTCTCCCAAACCTGAGGAACCCCAATTTGAGGCTTTATAATTTTAAAAGTTAAACCCACTGGTTATCCATTGTTTACCATTTTATAAGTGAATAGTATGATTTTTATCCATATTTGACCCGTTTCCAAAAAGTTCATTATCCAACCCATTTTTTAATGAATAATATGGGTGGATCATTATTTTCTTTTAACCATTTTGTCACCACTATGCTACAATATATTTTGTTTGTCAATAGCGTTTCTCAACTATAATAGCAATATTCATTGGACGCACCGTGTGCATTTGGGTATGGGTCTCTGCGTGTGTCGTGAAAACGCCCATACAATTATGTGGATCCTCGGGGCACCATTTTATGTTGCACAAATGCACTACCCAGCACCATTAATTGAAACCAAAAAATGATTTCTGGATGATGGGCATAAGCAAACCTAGGAAAGGTTTAAATGCCTCTGATTCATATCTATCCAAGCAGGAAGAAATCAGTGATTACTCTCATGTATTTACGCGATCTGAACAAAGGTGAAAAAGGAAAAAAGAAAACAGAATGTACATTTGATCCATATTGAATTACTTGCTGGCAGAACAAGGCATAAATTTACTGACTGGCAATCTTTTCAGAAAGTTTACCTGTAGATTTCTAATTACGTTGTGAATTCCCGCAGTACAAGGTTAAACTATTTATGCATCATGATTCATGTCGTAATATTTTTTTGCATATTCACTCGGCAAAAAGTGATAGTCTAAAAAAAGTAACTAGCAACATAGATTAGCAAATGGTCAAAAAGGAAAAGGTCAAAGATTCACTCTTAGGTACAACACGACTGATACACTAACAGGCTATTTTTGAACATGTCAAAATCTCATGAGATAATGTAAAATCAGAAAAGCTTGCAAAAATTGCATTGATAAAGGCAACTTACAACAGCATCTCCGTCGAATCAGAAGCATATACGAACCCTCTTTAGTCAGTCAAAGACATTTGGAACAACAGCAGAGTTACACTATAATCAAGAAGCCCTCTTAGGAGGTGCCATATTTTTAATAAGAGAAATAGTGGTACCAACAGCGAAAAATTGTACCACAAATCCTGCAGAACAAGGACAGGGTCAATACACCAATTGTATGCGCCTATGCGGCATATAATGAGAACCAAATTTGCAAATATGAAGCTTACCTAGTAGGACAGCTGCCATCTTTAGAGTCTCCAAACTTGTAAAATTTTGAAAAGTCTGCACAATAACATCAATTGTTTTAATCAAAGCCAAAATAAAAGCAATTAAATTTTGAAAAGCCTACACAATAACATCATTAGATTGCTTTTAATCAAGCCAAAATACAAGCAATAAATCTGAATGAAGCAAATACACAATAACATCAGGAGATTACTTTTAATCAAGCCCAAATCAAAGAAAGAAGCAAATACACAATAACATTAATATATTACTTTTAATCAACCCCAAATGTTAGCAAGAAATCAAAGAATGAAGCAAATACACAATAACATCATCAGATTACTTTTAAAAGAACTATCAAGTGGTCACTTTGATGCTAAAAAGAGGCAACTATAGAGCGAAAGAGGGAATGAAGAGACAGTGAACACAGAGCAGGGATCTTCGACAAAATATACAGAGGGAATACCAGGTGGTGAGGGTGATAATGAGGAGGGGCAGCAATAGAGTAATAAGGAAGAGGAAGAGACAAGTAGAACCTTTTTTTCTCTTTCCTTCATAAATAGAGAAAAGGAACCATAACAAGCTACCTTCCTTCAAACAAGAATTGTCACAAACAACCAGGATACATGGATGTTGAGATATTTTGGTCTCCCTCTCAGGGGAAGATTTAGGGGGGTGCAAGGGGGTTCACCCTTCGCCGAAAATTACACTTTATATATAAAGGCAAAATTTATTTTTTACCTCTATATATTATGTTTTGAATCCCCTTGACATAGCTCAGAAGCATAGCTAAGTGGTCAATAGGGTTCAAAATCTCTGTAAAGTCGTTGTTTCAATTCTCACTAGCTACAATCTTTTTTAATTTTTTTCTTCTTTGAACCCCCTTAGAGGAGGAAATCCTGCCACCGCCACTGCTCCCTGTGGATTAGTGAATCAGGTTATACTATCTTTTTTCTCGGAAAGGGGTTATGGAGGAAGGACTAGCATTATCAACTTATCTATTTTTGACTACAAGTTGACGAGCAATTACCAGAAAGATCATACTGTTGCAATAAAATAATCCAGTGTAAATGGGGAGATAAATGGACTGGCTACGACCCTGCTGAAAGATCAATTCCCTGAACTGTTTGCAATTTCCCAACACGAGGAAGCTTCCTTGGCTTCTCTGAGAGAAACAAAGTTGGGAGTATATGATTCAGAAGGAATTTTAACGACTGGGAACTGGATATGGAGACTGAATTTTTTGCAACTTTAGAACCTTCCAGCAGCTATTCAATAATGAAGAAAGAATTGCATTAAGCCAGGAAAAATTGGAGTGTTCTAAGTCAAATTTTACTACAAGATACTCTCCGAAAGCACACAACAGAACTCACCTAGGCCATGGAAAAGAATATGGAAGACAAAGGCCCCATACAAAAGTTGATTGTTTCACATGGTTGATAGCTAGAGGGGCATGTCTAAGTCAAGACAACCAATAGAGAAGGGGCCTATAAACTTATGTAACAGGTCTTACCTTTGTGGTGGGCAATCAGAGAGTATAAACCACCGGTTCTTACACTGCTCCAAAACCAGACAACTTTGGAAACCATTTTTGAATATCGCGGGATTACATTGGATCATGCCTGGATCAATAGCAGAAGCCTTGAGGAGCTGGATCGGAAGGGAATGACAAAATGTCAACCCCAAACCCAATGCATTTGGTGGAATACTTGGAGAGAAAGGAACTTAAGATGCTTTGTAGACGCACTCAACCCCATTCACAAGATCAAGTCAAACTTATGACTGCAGGTAAATGAGTGTATGAAGATGATGCAGAATCCATCTAAGAAATCATCAATACCCAACAAGAATAGGCTAGAGGTCTTTTTTGGGGGCTCTATCTATGTTTATGATATCCCTTTGATATATTTACCTGCACTTTCTTACTGCTATGTTAATTATATACTATTGTCTATCTCAAAAAAAAAAAAAAATCCACGCTGCAAATGGAGAAAAACATCTCCGACAAACTTAAGAAATATAAGTACGGCTGCTTAAGATTTTAGGAGCCGTTTGGGCAACATCTGAAGTTGAAGTTGGAAAAAAACATTTTGAAGTAGAAATTGGAAAAAAAAAAGTTGGTGGAAGTTGAAATTGTGTTGAAAGCCGCAGTTTTTTTATGGTAAAAGAGTTTGTGGAAGTTGAAAATTTGTGAGTGGAGGTTGAAGATTTGAAAACCTTCACTTCAAATACACCTTGAAACTACAACTAAATCTTGAGTTAAGGAATTCAACAATCAAGTGTCACCTAGAGATCATCCAAGTAAATCTAGGCTCTCTAATTCTTCATTGGTTGTTCATATTTATATCTCTTTCAGCCAAATTGTGCAGAACGTTGCAACATCAGCGCCAGTAGTATCTCATTTTTTTTGATAAAAAGTGCTGGTAGTATCTCGTAAAGTCAGATGCAAGTGCATTCTGCTACACGTGACAACTTACCATGCTGCACCTATTGAAACATAAAACAAAAGAGATAAAGTGAACCCAACCTAGTAAATATGAATCCTTCTAAATCCAGCATTGTTGTGCCTGAGCCAATTTACAGATAAAGTGAAGAAACACCACCACCAACAACAACATACCCAATAAAATCCCACTAGTGGGGTCTGGGGAGAGTAGAGTGACTAGTGGGGTCTGGGGAGAGTAGAGTGTACGCAGACCTTACCCTTACTCCAAAAAAGGCAAAGAGGCTGTTTCCAGGAGACTCTCAGTTCAACAGAAGAGGCAATAATATCATCAGAAAAGAAACAAGAGAAAAGACATGTAACAACAAAAGATACCAAAAAGAAAATAACCACAACAAATAAGTGAAAGGAAAATAACACAAAATTATGCAAAACAACAATGTGAATACAACAAAGACCGCTAACAAACCTAAACGAAACTCTATCAGAATACCCGGTACAAAGAGGGAAGAACTTTCGACTATCCCCTAGCCTACCACCTTAATGCTCGACCTCCACATGTTCCTATCAAGAGTCACGTCCTCAGAAATCTGAAGTCGCGTCATGTCCTGCCTAATCACCTCACCCCAATACTTCTTAAGCCGCCCTGTGCCTCTTCTCGTACCTGCCAAAGTCAACCGCTCACACCTCCTAACCGGTCCATCTAGGCTTCTCCTCCGCACGTGTTCGAACCATCTAAACCGCGCTTCCCGCATCTTGTCGTCCACGGGAGCCACGCCCACCCTCTCCCGAATATCTTCATTCTGAATCTTATCCAGCCTATTGTGCTCACACATCCATCTCAACATCCTTATTTCTGCTACTTTCATCTTCTGGATATGTGAATTCTTGACTGGCCAACACTCAGCTCCATACAACATGGCCGATTTAACCACCGCTTTATAGAACTTACCTTTGAGTTTCGGTGGCACATTCTTGTCACACAGAACTCCAGACGCTAACCTCCATTTCATCCACCCAACTCTAATACGATGCGTAATATCCCGTCGATCTCCTCATCTCCCTGGATAATTGACCCTAAGTACTTAAAACTTTCTCTCTTGAGGATGACCTGCGAGTCAAGCCTGACTTCCACATCCGCTTCTGTCACGTCGCTGAACTTACATTCCACATATTTCGTCTTAGTCCTACTCAACTTGAAACCATTAGACTCTAGAGCCTGCCTCCATACCTCCAGTCTCCCATTAACGCTGCCTCGCTTCTCATCAATCAGAACTATATCATTAGCGAACAACATACACCATGGCACCTCTACTTAGATATGGTGTGTCAGTGCGTCCATCGCCCAAGAGAAAATAAGAACGGGCTGAGCGCAGATCCTTGGTGTAATCCTATAACCACCGGAAAAGGTCTCTGAGTCACCTCCCGCAGTCCTAACCCGAGTCATAGCTCCATCATACATATCCTTTATCGCCCTAATGTAAGCCATCGGCACACCTTTCACCTCCAGACACCTCCAAAGGACGTCCCTAGGACCTTGTCATATGCCTTCTCTAGGTCAATAAACACCATATGCAAATCTCTCTTCCTATCCCTGTATAGTTCCACCAACCTCCTGATAAGGTGGATAGCTTCCGTAGTAGAACGGCTCGGCATGAATCCGAACTGGTTTCCCGATATACACACTAGCCCTCCTTATCCTCCCTTCCACCACCCTCTCCCAAATTTTCATGGTATGACTTAGTAACTTGATACCCCTATAGTTGTTACAATTTTGGATATCCCCTTTGTTCTTATACACCGGAACCATCGTACTCCTGAAGAAACACCGGTAGCAAGAATATTGAGGGCACTTTTACTTAATTATTTGTTTTCTTCATAACTCAAGTATTAAGTCTTCATACACCAATCTGGCGCTTAGCTTGCTAAATTTTCAGCAGCAAATAGACTTCCCAAAACATGTGTTCAACTGCCTATCCCGGATTTCAGAGGGACAATGGAGAAGAACACATCTTTACACTACAATTAGTCTTGAAAACCTCTTTACCAAAGTCATATACCAAAAGAAAAATGTATGTGCTGCATATTATGGGTGAGCGGGATAAAAAGAAACCGCAAATGTTTGAGTACATTGAGATAGAGGAAGCATTTCATGAACTTATATATGTATCGACTATTTGGAAAAAAAAAACTGAAGGATGCATATAATTTAGACACCTTTTCTTGAGTTCTTGTCTTATTTTCACGATCTATAAGGGAATATGCAATCTCTTTTTGTAAATTGCAGCCCTTCTACATGTCAGCACTCCCTTAATTCTATCTCGTATTCAATTAAATAATCCAATATCGAAAACAAAACAAAATAAACACTCCCCCCACTTTTTGGGATGAGGTGGGGCTAAACAACAATTGTCAACATCCAACGTCCAAATTGCAGTATAATGTCATGAGCTGTCAATTAAGAAAAGAGAGGTAATTTTGGAACTTAAAAATGATCAAATTCTATCATCGGAAGGTATAAGTATTTTAGTTTGTAGGGCCTAATATAATTCCATAGTCAGATACAAAATTCCAGATTTGAAAGAATGGTGCATACTGCTGAATAAAATCACAGACAAACTTGTTATTTGTTGATCGTGTCCCAAATTTCTTGTGTTAGTATTTAGTAAGCTACAGGAAGGTTGAAATAAGTAAAACAACTGTATTTGTTGCAGCAATTTTGATATTAACTCAATCTTACCAAAGAATCGAGAGGTCCCTTCCCTATTCAACATAATTAAATATAAAGCAAAAACGTCTATAGATAACTTTCTGCCAGTAACAGCTACTAGTAGCATCAATTTTCTCGTCAGAATGAATTAACACCTAACCATACCTCCAATGAGAGATTGCTCATAGCAAGATATGCCACTGACAGCAGGATCGCCATAGATGACCCAAAGACATAAAACTTCAAAAAGTTGGATCTGCTTCTCTTTCGACCTAAATATAAAAAGAGAAAATGTCTCATTAAAAGGTGAAAGATCAAAATAATTAGGTCATGAATGAGATCCAGTAGCAAACCTAGTTCCCCTGCCAGAACAGATACCAAGCCAATTGCAAGGGAAGAAACAGAAACTCTATCAGGAGACTCCTTCTTTGATAATGACATAAATACATTAACTGCTATCAACAATTGAGTGACTGCCTGCATTACATGATACAAGTTTATAAACTACTCCATAAAGATACTACATTCACGGGGGCAAATTTCAAGTCCAGATCTTGCTGATGAACTAGTAATATCTTAATGAGAAACTAACTTATTCAGCTTATCTTAACCCAGTCTTAACATCAGAAAAATAGCCTTGAAATAACAAATTCTGATTAAACCGGAGGTGTTTATGCAATAATAACAGAAATTCAATCTAACAAACCTGAGCGAAGATCAATTTGGCAAGACGAGACTTTGCCTTTGCAACTTTCGTGTATCCTACCAGAAATTGTTTTTGAAAATAATTAAGAAGATCAAATTTTTAAAAAAAGAAATGAAAGAGAGAGAGAGAGAGAGAGAGAGAGAGAACGAGAGGAGGAGTTGGGGAAATGGAAAAGGGGGAAAGTATACTGGAATCGACGACCATGCGGTAGGAGAAATCAGAGCCATCGGTTCCGGACGGCCTCCCTCTTCCTCCTGCCCTTTGATTCATGTTCTCCCCTTCTTACTTCTTCGCGAATCCCAGTAACGTCTCTGTTGAATAAGAATAACGCCTGTGTAGCACAGTCAAATAAACTAGAAAGTAGAAACCAAGTTGCCTAAAAACCTTTTTACAATTTAGTGGACAAAATTAAATTTAAAATAAATAAACAAACTAGTTTCAATTGATTGCTCTCATTAGTTAGAATAGATATTAAAGGAGTAAAAAATGTTTCATCTAAGGGCGAGAAGTGAGACTAAAATGGTTTGAGTATATGAAAGAGGAGAGACACAACTCCTTCACTAAGGAGATATGAGAGGATGACATGCTAGGTATGAAGATAGTTAGAAGTATGCCGAGAATACCCTTGATAAGAGAGTGTGTCGGTCGAGGATTAGGATAGAAGGTTAGTAGATAGTTGAGCGTTTTCTTTTTTATACCAGTAGTATTAATATTGCTCTTGTATTGTTTATGCTTCCTATTCTTACCCCTACTCTTATTTCTTTCACTTTGATTAGTTTATTATTGTGTTGTTGTTTATGCTTGTTGCTATTCCTTTTTTTCCCATCTTTCCTTAATACGAGGGTCTATCGGAAATAGCCGCTCTACCATCACAAGGTACGGGTAAAGTATGTATACACTCTATCCTCCTCATACTCCATTTGTGGAACTATACTAGATTTGTGGTTGTTGTATTGTATTCAGCTTCAATAAGGTCTTTAAATTACTCCATTATTCCTATCTCTTAGGTTACTATTGTATTTTTACGGGGGAATTACACATAAATACAACTCACAACCATGTATTGCAATTAACTAGCCTACATTTAACTTTATAAAGCTATAGCTGCCACACATCCTTTTTCCTCCGGTGAAGGTAATAAGGGAGTTTTTCCAATTAAAGTGACATTATTTGGATTTGGGATTTATTTTATTTTTCAGAGTCGCCACCCGGATTTTTTACGGTGTTCCGGGACACCATTTATTTATTGAAATCCCAAACCGAGAAAATTTTGACTCTGTTTAAAATGTCTGCGACCAGAAATCCGAGTAAGGAATTCTGTTAACCCGGGAGAAGGTGTTAGGCACTCCCGGATTCCGTGGTTCTAGCAGGGTCGCTTAACTATTAATATTTGGACTAAATTATTTGATTATTTATATATTTTAGCCTATTGTGCATTTTTAGCCTTCTTACTTTTTAGCCGCTTTTTAATATTTATGGAATTTTTAATACATGTCACGATGAGGTGCACTTGTTATTTTTGGACGCATTGCAAACCGCGCCACATGAAATGTACCCGCGATTTACAACATGTTTATTTTAATTAATATTTTGAAGTTATAAGGTCGAGTCACGTGAAGCGCACACTCGAATGGGATTTACATATCGTGACCACACCACGGGAACCGTAGCCATAGTCACGATAACTTATTTAATTGCGCCTAATATTTGCCAACCCCGTGTGGTCGACCTAAGCATGCTCCTAGCGTCCACCAAGGAAATAGTAATAACAACATGAAAATATTAAACCACGTAATAGTAAACCCAATTATGTCTTCTTTGATTTCCCGCCCCATAGCATTTTTATTCAACTTAAACTGATAATTCATGATCTGATTCAGTCATTATACTCTATCACGATGATTAATGAGCAATTTGACTTTTAAATATTCATTAAGGTATCTTAGTGAGGCAACTTTAAATAATTCCAAAAGAGAAAAACAACACACAAATCAGAACCATATAAATAATAAACACACGCATCATATTAAAGAATAGAGTAACAAAGAAAGAATTGGACCTTTTATTGACGAAAATTGATTGATTCCCCTGTTTTAAAACAAAAATATAACGAACGGCGGACGGAACTCGAAACGACATCGTAAAATTAAAAATCGGACGAAATATTTTTTTTTCTGTTTTTTTTTTTTTGGGCGTTTCCTTGGGTTTCTGTTTCTGTTCTCGCGTGTGTGTGGTCGCCGGTTTCCGTCGGGCTGTTGTGGCGGGGGCGGCGCGCAACAGTAATAGAGAAAGAGAGGGAAAGAAGCGAGGGTGAGAGTGACAGCAGCAGCGTCGTGGGGTGGCGGGAGAGGTGAGAATGGGGTGGTTGTTGATGGTGGCTGACGGCGGCTGGGCTGAAGATGGAGGGGTTGTCGCTTGGCTGAGTTCTTGTGGTGGTGGCTATGGTGTTTTTGGGAGGAGGTCGTTGTGGTATGAGCTGAAAGAGATGAGGGTTTGTGTCTTATGGTCTGCTTATGGAGTTCCGGTCGATGTGCGCCGGCGTAAGGGAGGTCGCGTTTTTTTAGGGTGGCGGCTTGTACTGGAGAGAAAGAGTGTTGGTAGGCGGCCGATGGGATTGGTTAGGGTGTGTTTGGAGAAGATGATGAAAGGGGGGTCTGTTTGGTCTAGGTTTTAAGTGTATTTTTGTGTATTTGCCAGTTAGTCCCTAGGTCTTTTGTGTTAAGTCCTTAGAGTCTTTTTATTTATTTATTTTTGTCCCAAAGTAGAGTCTAGAAGGGTCTCTAAATTACACAATGCTTTTTAAAATAAGATAGAAATGCTACACAATGTCAAAGCTAATCCTAATTAATTAAACTAAACATGAGACTATTTTTGTGTTTTCGAAATTATATAAAGATAAAAATAAGGTACTATTTTTTTATATTTTTTTTAAATTTATGAAAAATACATAAACTAAAATATTTTTTTTTGTAATTTTCATTTTTCTTGTAATAAAATAAAGTAAAAGAGTCAAGATGAGTTGAAATAGCTATATTAAAACTAAACTAAGTATTTAAATGCTAAAATATGCAAAATCTTGGAGAGGGTCAAAAATCACATGTCTATAGCTGCCCCTCTTTGACTGAAAATACGAAGTATTTTCGGACAAAAAACGACTAGACAGGTTTTTTGACCCGACCCTTATTTAAAAAGACCAAAACTAAGAGAAAAGGGGAATGTGACCGAGCCCTGGTATATGAGCTGCCTACATATCCTTTGCTATAAAGGAATCAGGCCACTTGTAGTTTAGAGGAGAGTGATGGAATGATGAGTTGCAGAGTCGAACAAGGTTTCGTCCGAGGCTCCGGTTCGCGGTCCCGTTATTACATCAAAATAAAAAAGAAAAAACTAACTAAGTCTATCAGCTACGAGTTATAAGATTCCTATCTATGAGTCTTCTGAAGCTTGGTCTTGAGTCTTGGCTCATTCTTCATGCAGACTCTGATCTGAATCTTGATGCTTGTTGGCTGCAGATGCTAGTTCATTCTTCTACAGCTTTTTCGGATCAAGAATGGACATCCATAGCTTGTGACTTCAATCTGTCTTGATCAGTTCACATCTTTTCCGATTTTGTACTTTGCGGTTCAACTCTTTTCTTTTCTTCTTTTCTTTTATTCTGAATTGAGACGTCTTCTTTTGGTCGTCTTGAGTCCATTGTCCTAAATTGTAATCTGCACAAAAATCCAAACAAACGAACGAAATTTTCTGCCCCAATTTTTACTAGGATAATTTCGTGAGTTATTATAAGGAAATCTACACTATTTTGTTATTGAAAGTGGTGAAAAGCCGGGAGCAGTGCACCCGGAGTTATTGTAGACTAGGGAGTGGATACCCTATGCCCAAAGGTAAAATCAACTAGGGGTTGGAGACCCTATGTTGGAAGAGAATTGACAAGTTATGATGTCGTCAAGAAAAGATCATGTCTGGGGAGGATCAAACGGGTTATGCCGTTGTCCGGGGGCAAAGATATTACTGGGTTATGCTAGTGTCAGGGAATGATCAACAGGTTATGCTGTTGTCAGGAAAGATCACCAAGTTATGCCGGTGTCTAGAAAGGTCAACAGGTTATGTCGTTGCTTGGGGAAAAAGAGATCACTGGGTTATGCCAGTGTCAGGAGGTGATCAACAGGTTATACTGTTGTCAGAAAGATCACCAGGTTATGCCGGTGTCTAGAAAGGTCAACAGGTTATGTCGTTGCTTGGGGAAAAAGAGATCACTGGGTTATGCCAGTGTCAGGAGGTGATCAACAGGTTATACTGTTGTCAGAAAGATCACCAGGTTATGCCGGTGTCTAGAAAGGTCAACAGGTTATGTTGTTGTCAGGAAATATCACCAGGTTATGCCGGTGTCTGGAAATGAGATTCATCGGGTTATGCCGGCATCAACTAGGGAATGGAAAACTATGTTGGCATCGAGTTATGTCGGCATCAGGCTAGGGAATGGAGACCCTATGTTGGAAAAGCGACTAGGGAGTGGAGACCCTATGTCTAAAAATAAAATCAACTAGGGATTGGAGACCCTATGTTAGAAAATGAGACTATTGAATTGTGTACCTACGCTAAAATGAATCAAGAAGGATTTTGTGATTTTTCGATTTTATTCTATTTTTTTATTTTTGTTGAGAAAATCATTCTTTTAAACAAATCCCTAATGCTTATTTTCTAAGGGCATAAATAGACTATTTTTATTTATTTTAATCAAAACTTTTTTTTAAAATTATCCTAGGAGAAAATTCATCAAACTAGGTTTTCTATCTTAGGAGAAAGATTCATCAGACTAAGATTTTGTTCCTAGGAGAAAATTCATCAGACTAGGTCTTTTTTTTTGTTATTTTAGGAGAAAGATTCATCAGACTAAGATTTTGATCCTAGGAGAAAGTTCATCAGACTAGTTCTTCTATCTTAGGAGAAAGATTCATCGGACTAAGATTTTGATCCTAGGAGAAAATTCATCAGAATAGGCCTTTTATATTGTTATCTTAGGAGAAAGATTCATCAAACTAAGATTTTTGTCCTAGGAGAAAATTCATCAGACTAGGTCTTTTTTTTGTTATCTTAGGAGAAAGATTCATTAGACTAAGATTTCTATCCTAGGAGAAAGTTCATCAGACTAGGTTTTCTATCTTAGGAGAAAGATTCATCAGACTAAGATTTTTATCTTAGGAGAAAATTCATCAGCCTAGGTTCTTTTTTTATATATATATCTTAGGAGAAAGATTCATCAGACTAAGATTTTGATCCTAAGAGAAAGTTCATCAGAATAGGTCTTCTATCTTAGGAGAAAGATTCATCAGACTAAGATTTTAATCCTAGGAGAAAGTTCATCAGACTAGGTCTTCTATCTTAGGAGAAAGATTCATCGGACTAAGATTTCGATCCTATGAGAAAGTTCATCAGACTAGGTCCCTTATTCTTTGTTTGGTTATCTTAGGAGAAAGATTCCTCAGACTAAGATTTCTTTATCCTATGAGAAAATTCATCAGACTAGGTTTTTTATCTTAGGAGAAAGATTCATCAAACTAAGATTTTGATCCTAGGACAAAATTCATCAGACTAGGTATTATTTTTTTGTTATCTTAGGAGAAAGATTCATCAGACTAAGACGTCTATCCTAGGAGAAAGTTCATCAGACTAGGTTTTTTTTTCTTTTTTTTTTGTATCTTAGGAGAAATATTCATCAGACTAAGACATCTATCCTAGGATAAAGATTCATCAGACTAGGATTTTTTATTATCTTTGGAGAAAGATTCATCAGACTAAGATTTTTATCCTAGAAGTTCATCCGACTAGGGATTTTTACTATCTTAGGAGAAATATTCATCATACTAAGACATTTATCCTAGGAGAAAGATTCATCAGACTAGGATTTTTTTATTATCTTAGGAGAAGATTCATCAGACTAATATTTCGATCCTAGGAGAAAGAATCATCAGACTAGGTTTCCTATCTTAGGAGAAAAATTCATCAGACTAAGATTTTTATTGGGAGAAAATACATCTAGGTCTTTTTATCCTAGGATGAAAAATGTGAAGAGCAATGGCAACATTTTATGCGCACTAGCAAGAGAGATAAAGGCAAAGATTTGAGAAACTTCCCTTTTGTCGGCTCTTCTCTTCTTCTTTTTTTTAACCACTTTCGTTGCACTGCTTTGTTCCTGTTTCAAACAAAGAAAATTTTTGTCAGTTTTAAAAAGTGGTGGTCGGTTTGTGTCCTTGAGTCCTGGGCAGCTTGGCTTTTGCTCAATCAGCCTGAGTCAGTTTCGAGAGAATTTTTTTTGTTGCTCTGCATCAACCCTGATTGTTTCACACCCAGCACCATTTGTATTTGTGGCTCAGTCAGACTTATCCCAACAGGAGATCTTTGCTTAGGCGACCTTTTCTGATATCTTGAATGGCTTCTTAACTTTTGGAACAATTTGATTGTCAGAGGGAATCACCAGTTATCTTTGCTTGCGCCAAGTAGGCTGACAAGGGTCTTTTGGGGGGAAGCCTCTACATGAATCCTCAATGCATATTGAATTGCTGGCCAAATTCACTTTTGTGCAACTGAAAAGCTGATAGCAGATTTTGAAATCTTTCCTTTCTTGTTTTGACAAGGACTGACTTAGAGTGAAGGACACAATGATTCAAAGAAGCAAGTTTTAACAAGCAATGCCCCTATCGGAAGGACAGAAGGAAGAGAATTTTTATTTTCTTTTCTTTTTCTTTTGCGGTAACTAGCCTTAGTGATCATGACATGGAGTTTGGACTTAATGGCCGATCTATCAAATCTTCCCTTTCACCATTCTTATGACCTTTGAAGTGGGGCTTGTTCGTGCCAATCCTTTGCATCAGCTTCACGACTCACTTTCGACTAGCTGTGCCCTGAGGGGTTTTCACCAACAAGCCTCTCTCATTTATTTATCTCTACTTATCGTCGCCTTACAGTGCCCACGAGGGTTTTCACTAGTAAGACTCTCTCATTTTTATTTTTTCTTTCTTCCTGCTTCTTTTGTGAGAAATTTGACAGTGCTCTATATCGTGTGACAACTGTTGCACATTGAATGCGTCTCTTGGCATTCTTGAAGGCATATTCGGAGGTCTTTATTTGGAAGGTTTTTGGATAGGGTTGGAAAGAAGGGTCGGCATAAAGGTTCAAAGTAGACTCAAAATGATGGGTTGTACACTTACAACTCTTGGAATTGACTCTTTCAAAAGTGGAATGAAATCTTTGCCCCAATTTCAGATACTAGGGATTTTTTTTGGATTTTTCTTCTTTTTTCTTAGAATTCTTATTTGGTTGGACCGAACTGTGTAAAGCTGCCTACGTATCCTCTTTTTTTAGGAATCAGTCTAACGTAGTTCAAACATCTTACCTAACTATTTTTTTAATCTTTCTATCTTTTTCTCATCATCATTTTATTTTCATTTTTCTTTCTTTCTCCTTTTTTTTTCAAAACAAACTGCCCCAGCTTCCTCTTTTTTTAAGGGCATAGATCTCAGACTATTCTTTTTCTCTTTTCTCTTTTTTTCAAAACAAATTGCCCCAACTTTTATTTTCTGAGGGCATGTACTTTGACTGTTCTTTTCTGCTCTCTCTTTTTCATTTGAACTTTCTAAGAGTTGCCCCAATTTATACTCTTGGGGCATGAATTTTTTTTTCATTTTTATTTTTTACATTTTCACTCTTTTTTTTTACTTTTGACTCTAAACTTGATTCCAAGAGAGGGTGGTCAAAGAAAATGACACCAGCTCAAAAGGGGTAGAGAAGGGTATAAAGTGTTTAGATAGAAGAAAAAGGGACTCCCAACCTCGAGAACGCCAAAACATATTATATTTTTGCGATCATAGTGTTGATGAACATGTCTATCTTCTTGGTGTGTCGTGGTCGAAAGACACTTTTCATCCATTAATGCCAAACTTTCGACCAAGCTTCAATTGATTAAACATCCTCAAGCCCGATCTTCACAATGATTTGAAGGTGAATTTTATTCGACCTTAATTCCAAAGTATTTCAACTCTTTATTCATCCTCAAAAGTATCTCTTTCTCACTTATCTTATTCAAGACTAAATCAGTTTTTTAAGATCTGGCCAAAATTTCCGCATGCATGTCATATCACTAAAACTAGCAAGAAAGGAACTAAGAATGGAAGGACACAAAAGGACAAATTGTATTTCATTGTGTAAAGGATGGAAGGGCTTAACAACAAGACAAACAACCTAAAATTCGAGTTATAACCCTAAAATAACCCGAATAATGAAAATAGTAACAAAACAGACAGACAAGACTGACACAAACAGAACAAAGGGATAGAAGGGTTTGACTCAATAAAATAAATAAAATCTGGATCACAACCCTGAAATAACCCAGATAACAGAAAAAACATCAAAACAAGCTACCAAGATTCCTTCCTCATGAGGAGGGAATGTCTTTTCAATTGCTAAGCTTGATATTTAGCCACAAATTTGCTCATCAGAATCAACAGAGCCTTCTCTAATTTCAAAATCATTAACTTCAGTCAACGAGTTCCCGAGAGAATTCTCATACTCCCTGTCACCATGCATCATCCCTACAAAGTGTGCATCATCATGTGCAGGTAAATGATTATGCGTGATATTCTGGGTGTCACTGTCTTGGGTCACAATCAGATTTTCCTGGATCATCCTTTCTATTTCTCTTTTCAAATCTCGACAGCTTTCAACATCGTGCCCCTGAGCATTGGAATGGTATTCACACCTTTTAGAAGGGTCAAAGCTTCTTGCACGTGGATCCACATGATTTGGAGGAATGAGTCCAATCATGTCATAATGCTTTAATTTCTCAAACAAGCTTGCATATGACTCTCCTATTGGTGTAAAATTATCGTTCAACCTTGGTTCTCCTCTATACCTCTTGCCTGGATGTGGGTTATAGGGAACTTGGAAATTCTGTGGAGGCCGGTGGAGATTTTTCGATGTTGGTGCTCGCTTTCTGGGTGTGACGACCCGGCCGGTCATCTTAAGAATTTACGCCCTGATCCCCTGTTAACTATTTTCCCCAAGTCGATTTCTGCTTAATTGAATTGCCGGGACGTTCGATTTTAAGTTTCGGAGAGTTTTGGGATATTTGGACCCCAAATGAGAGCTTAAGTGTTGGAAAGTTTCCCGTAGTCGGAGCAGTGTGAAGACGGCCTCGTAATTGAAATCCGATGATTTCGTTAGCTCTGTTAGGTGATTTCGGGGTTGGGAGCGTGTTCGGAATGTATTTTGGAAGTCCGTAGCTCATTTAGGCTTGGGATGCCGAAGTTTGAATTTTTGGAGTTTCCGGTCCGATAGTGAATTCTTGATCTGAGGGTCGGAATGGAATTCCGAAAGTTTCAGTAGTTCTGTCATGTCGTTTGGGATGTGTGTGCAAAATTTGAGGTCATTCGGATAAGTTTAGACGTGTTTCGACGTCGGATGTGAGTTCTAGAATTTTCTTAAGTTCTTAGTCTTGAATCTATGCATATTTGAGTATTTTGATGTTATGAGATGTGTTTTTAAGGCTCGACCTAGTTCAAATGAGGTGTTAGGGTTGATTGGTGTTTTTGGTTGAGGTCCCGGGGGCCTTAGGGTTGTTTCAGATGCTTAACGGGTGAGAATTTGGAATTGTTGCTGCTGAACCAGGCACCTTCTGGTGTCTTCGCACCTGCGAAGGTTTTTCCGCGGGTGCGGCCTCGCAGGTGTGGTGGCCTTGATTGCAGGTGCGATAGGGGAGTCTTGGGTCAGTGGTCACATGTGCGACCTGTGTCCGCAGGCGCGGTACCGCAGGTGCGACCCCTGGGGATTTTAGTAATGTCCACACCTGCGATGCCCTTTCCGTAGATGCGATATCGCAAGTGTGAAGTTAGGCACCGCAGGTGCGAAAATCCCTGTTGATATTCCAAAAATCCGAGGGTTATGTCATTTCACCATTTTAGAATTTTGGGAGCTCGGGAGAGGCAATTCCTGTGGAGATTTTCGATTAGGTATTCGAGGTTAGTGATTTCTAACCATCTTAGGCTAATTTCCATGTTCTTAATCTTAAATTTCACCCTTAAATTCGAGATTTTTTATTTGAAATTGGGGAAAATTGGAAGAAACTTCCTAGACCAAATTTTGGGGGTTTGATTGGGTGTTTGACCTCCGATTTGAGAGATTTTCATATTGTTAGACTCGTGAGTGAATAAGGGTTCGGAAAATATAACTTTTACCCGATTTCGAGTAGTGGGCCCGAGGGGCGTTTTGGTCATTTTTCATAATTTTGTGTTGTAGCTTGAATTAAATAGTATAATATATTGCATGAGATGTTATTTACGATATGTAATTGAATTGTATAGATTTGGGCCATTTGGAGTCGGATACTCGTGGCAAACGTGTGGTTTCAAGTTGATTTTGAGCCCGTTCGAGGTAAGTGGCTTGTCTAACTTTGTGTGGGGGACCTTTCCCCTTAGGATGTGATATTTGGTAATTGAATGCCTGGTGCGTGAGGTGACGAGCGCGTACTTGTGAAAATTGTTGAAAAATCCGGTTTTACTTTAAATATTTAGACTGAGTTTCTTTCTTACCTGCTTTATTCTTCTTGCAATTATAATCTATGTTAGCTTAGAAAATCATGCCTAGTTGCCTGAATTTCTTATTTGCTTAAAATGCCTTAATTGCACTACGTGAAGTATGTAACTAGAATTACCTATTGCCTTGTATTTTATGCACTCTAATTCTGAATGTCTTCTTGTTGTGGCTGTGTATTTATTTGGGACTACGGGACGGTATCCCGGGAGATCTCCCTGCATATTTACTTTGGGACTACGGGACGGTATCCCGGGAGATCCCCCTGCATATTTACTTTGGGACTACGGGGCGGTATCCCTGGAGATCCTTCAGATATACATATGATAGACTACGGGACGGTATCCCGGGAGATCTTTCGGATATACATATGATGTACTACGGGACGGTATCCCGGGAGATCCTTCGGATATACATATGATGGACTACGGAACGATATCCCGGGAGATCCACTGGACATTTGAGAAAAAGGACTACATGATGGTATCCTGGGAGATCCTAATTGTTACCATTGTTATTATGTTGTACATATTCCAGGTTTACTCTGTTCTTGTGTTTAGTTATTGCCTTGTTTGACCTGTCTTATTTCACTATTGTACTCATTATTACCGCCTGTTTTCATACCGTAAATTCCTATTATATTGTTTGATCTCAGTAGGGCCCTGACCTTCCTCGTCACTACCCGACCGAGGTTAGGCTTGACACTTACTGAGTACCGTTGTGGTCTACTCATGCCCTTTCCTGCGCATGTTTTTCATGTACAGATCCAGGTACCTCCACTCAGGCGTACTACCCCCGAGATTGAGAGATACAACAGAGACTTCGAGGTACATCTGCCGCGTCCGCAGACCAGGAGTCTCTATCTTATCCCAGCTTTTGTGAAAAGTTTATTCCTTCCTTATAGTTGTATAGACATTCTGGAGTTAGAGCATTGTATTATATTATATTCTGTTAGCCTGTGTTTCCCGTGAGTTTTCGGGTTTCGAGGTGATGTTGTAGATTGTCATATGTTTTGAGTTGTATATGCCGAGTGGCACTTATATACAGTCTTTCTCTTAGAGTGTTCAGCTTTCTTTTATTTACTTATTTCCGCAATTTTGTTGTTATTCAGAATTGTTAGGCTTACCTAGTAATAGGGACTAGGTGCCGTCACGACATGTTCACGGAGGGCGAACTGGGGTCGTGACACTGGGGTGCCTTGGTGACTGAACAACATACTCAGGTGGATCAAGAGAGTATTGGAGGTTTTGAGGTGGATAGTAGTGCTCAGGGGAATCATCGAAAAACAGACGAGGCTGGTCATACCTTTGAGATGTTTTCCTAGGACCTCTTCTCGACCCTGATGTCATCATGATTTCTTCATCCTTCTCATTCATGTCACTCAAATTACCAGATGCAGTTTGGATAGCCTGAGTTGCAGCTTTGAGAGCTGATTGACTTATAATTTTGCCTGTCTTAAGGCCATTCTCAACCATTTCTCCCATTTTGATTGCTTCCGAGAAGGATTTGCCAACTACATACATCATGTTTTGAAAGTAATCTGGCTCTTGCGCCTGAAGGAAGACAGTGATTAGCTCGTGATCATCCATGGGTGGCTTAACTATAGCTGCTTGCTCTCTCCATTTAATGGCATATTCCCTGAAACTTTCAGTTGGTTTCTTATTTAGGTTTGAAAGGGAATTGCGGTCCAGGGCAATGTCGATGTTGTATTGGAACTGATTGACAAAGGCCCGGGCCATGTCATCCCAGACATACCAATGAGATGTATCTTGATCAGTAAACCATTCAGAGGCTAACCCCGTAAGGCTTTCCCCAAAATAAGCCATCAGTAATTCTTTCCCCCGCCCCCCCCGACACCTATTAATTGATTGCAATACCTTTTCAGGTGGGCTATGGGGTCTCCATGTCCATCATACTTTTCAAATTTGTGAGTCTTGAAACCAAGTGGCAAACAAACATCGGGGAACATACATAGATCCCTGAAGGCAGTACTCTTCTGACCAGCCAACCCTTGCATGTTTTTCAACTGTTGTTCTAAGCTTTTCACCCTTTGGGTCATTTCTTCCTGTGCCATCTTTTGGGCAGGCTTCTCAATCTTTGCAGGAAGATCAAATAAGTACGAGTGGTACTCAGGAGAGTGGTATTGTTCTCTCTGGGTAGCAAATTGTGACTCATGAGGTTTCCTCTGCACCACTGTCGACTGTGGGACAGTGCAGACAAGCATAACAACAGTGGTTGTCTAATTGGTTGTCAATGGAATACTTTGAGAGCATGCAACTGGAGTTCCAGCTGTGGTCGTACAGCTAGGATAAAGACTGAACCCAGGTGGATAGGATTGATCAGACAATGAGACCGGAATGGTAGTTGTCAAGATGCGTGTGAATTTTGGGAAACCCTGAACAGAGAAGGGCGGTCCTTGGCGATTGGCCCATGCTTGACACATTTCAGTCATTTTCTGTTTCAGTACTCTATTTTCCTCAACCACAGTAGACTCTTGTTAAACCTTCTGATCCTGAGCACTCATAACAACTTCGATGTCAGTTGTCATTTTTCCCTTGGATTTTGCGTTGTCAGCTTACCACAAACCGACCACCTCAAACTTTCTTCACCATTCAAAACAAAAGACACGTTAGAATGGACTCAGTCGGTCCTTATTATCATTCTTTTTTTTTTCTTTCTTCTTCTTCTTTTTTTTCAAAATCATTTAATCGAACCTGATGTGGGTTGCATACGTATCATGATGCCGCATGAATCAGATCTTGCGTAGTTCTGGAGGATGCGAAATAAAGTGAATATCCTAACTCTTTATTTTTTGGATTTTGAATTTATTTTTTTTGTATTTGTTCGAAACAAAGACTTAAAAAGAAGAAAGAAAATATTTTTGGATTTCGATTTGTTTGTTTGTTTTTTGTGAGAATTTTTGAAAAGAAAGACTTCTAAAGAAGAAAGAAAATATATATTATTTTTTTTTGGAATTTCGAAAGAAAAATTTCTAAAGAAGAAAAAAAATATTTTTGAATTTTTGGACTTTTATTTTGAATTTATGAAAGAAATACTTCTAAAGAAAAAGAAAATATTTTTGAAGCTTGAATTTTCTTTTCGATTTTCAAGAGAAGAATGAAAATATTTTAGGATTTTTGATTTTATATTTTATTTTTATTTTGTTTTCTCGAATTTTTTTTTAAAGAAAGACTTCTAAAGAAAAAAGAAAAATATTTTTTTTTTTGGATTTTTGTTTTTTTGAATTTTTGGGAAAAAGGCTTCTTATAAAAAGGTAGAAAATATTTTTGTGGATATTGATTTGATTTGTCTTTTTTTTTCGAATGAAAAAATATTTTGGGTTCTCAATTTTTTTTTTTTAATCTTTTATTTTCTTGGAATTTCCTAAGAAAATACTCCTACAGAAGGAATTAAAGGAAAGTATATTTTGGATTTTTTTAAAAAAAAAAAAATTGGGGACTCAAAGAGAGACTTTTCTAAAGTATGAAGTAAAGGAAAATATTTTTGGATTTTTGAAAATTGAGTACTCAAAGAGAGACTTTTCTAAAATATGAAGTAAAGCAGAATATTTTTGGATTTTTGAAAATTGGGACTCTTAAAGAAAGACTTTTCTATAGAAGGAAGTAAAGGAAAATATTTTTGGATTTTTTTAAAAATTGGGGACTCAAAGAGAGACTTTTCTAAAGTATGAAGTAAAGGAAAATATTTTTGGATTTTTTTAAAAATTGGGGACTCAAAGAGAGACTTTTCTAAAGTATGAAGTAAAGGAAAATATTTTTGGATTTTTTAAAATTGGGGACTCTTAAAGAAAGACTTTTCTACAAAGGAAGTAAAGGAAAATATTTTTGGGATTTTTTGAAAATTGGGGAAATAAAAAGGTAGAAAAATATGTTTTGGGGATTTTAAAAAAAAAAATTGTGGGCCGGAACCGATGAGGTTTGCCTACGTATCTCACATCGGGTGAGAATTAGACTCGCGTAGTTCTCCCAGTTGTGACGGAACCCGGAAAATATGACTTTTGAAGATATTCACTTAATTTCTTTCTTTTTTTTTCGGGAGAGTTTCAACATTTTTCAAATACCTACCTCTCACTCTTGATTTTTCTCACTGTTTGTTTTTATTTTTAGCCGGTCAACACACAAGCCGAAACAAATAAATGCATACATAGCAGTTAAGATGCATCAAGATAGTCTATCATTTCGGGTACAACTGTCCTAGACGGACCCAACCCCTGTGTTGAGTCCCTAATTCAAATGCACATGATGCAAATAAGCGTTCCTACTAGGAATCCGGCATGAGGTTTTGTTATTCTAGGTTTAAACCTGGGGTTTTGTTCTAGACCAGGCTTACCCGAGAGGACAGCTCGAGCCGAGGTCGGGGCAGCGTACCGGGAATACAGAAGCTTCACCAGCTTTGCAACTTGTCCGTACCTCGTTCGAAAATTTGGATATGACTCTAACAAAAAAGAAGTCACACGAAGTACACACTTCCCAGATGATTTAGAAGACTCTGAGAGAAGAGGATTTCGGCACAATTTATATACAGTTCAGATAACATCAAAGCGGTAAAAAGCGGCATTTAGCACATTAGGTTCAAACATGTAAAATCAGATAATAAAGCCAAATAAAACAGTTTATTCTAAGCTCGAATTCTTGAACCCTGAACCAGAGATTCTGGGTTCCAATCCCCAGCGGAGTCGCCAGAGCTGTCACACCTCCTTTTTCCTCCGGTGAGGGTAATAAGGGAGTTTTACCAATTAAAGTGACATTATTCGGATTTGGGATTTATTTTAGCTTTCAGAGTCGCCACCCAGATTTTTTTACGGTGTTCCTGGACACCATTTATTTATTTAAATACCAAATCGAGGAAATTTTGACTCTGTTTAAAATGTCTGCGACTAGAAATCCGAGTAAGGAATTCTGTTAACCCGGGAGAAGGTGTTAGGCACTCCCGAATTTCGTGGTTCTAGCATGGTCGCTTAACTATTAATTTTTGGCCTAAATTATCTGATTATTTATATATTTTAGCATATTATGCATTTTTAGCCTTCTTACTTTTTAGCCGCTTTTTAATATTTATGGAATTATTTTAATACATGTCACGATGACGTGCACTTGTTATTTTTGGACGCATTGCAAACCGCACCACATGAAATGTACCCGCGATTTACAACATTTTATTTTAATTAATGTTTTGAAGTTATAAGGTCGAGTCACGTGAAGCGCACACTCGAATGGAATTTACATATCGTGACCACGCCACGGGAACCGTAGCCATAGTCACAATAACTTATTTAATTGCGCCTAATATTTGCCAACCCCGTGTGGTCGACCTAAGCATGCTCCTAGTGTCCACCAAGGAAATAGTAGTAACAACATGAAAATATTAAACCACGTAATAGTAAACCCAATTATGTCTTCTTTGATTTCCCGTCCCATAGCATTTTTATTCAACTTAAACTGATAATTCATGATCTGGTTCATTCATTATACTCTATCACAGTTATTAATGAGCAATTTGACTTTTAAATATTCATTAAGGTATCCTAGTGACACAACTTTAAATAATTCCAAAAGAGAAAACAACACACAAATCAGAACCATATAACTAATAAACACACGCATCATATTAAAGAATAGAGTAACAAAGAAAGAATTGGACCTTTTATTGACGAAAATTGATTGAACCCTATTTTGAAACGAAAATATAACGAATGGCGGACGGAACTCGAAACGAAACCGGAAAATTGAAAATCGGACGAAATCTTTTTTTTCTATTTCTGTTTTTTTGGGAGGTTTTCTTGGGTTTCTGTTCCTGTTCTCGC
The DNA here is from genome assembly GCA_005239505.1 of Nicotiana paniculata. Classification (NCBI taxonomy): domain Eukaryota; kingdom Viridiplantae; phylum Streptophyta; class Magnoliopsida; order Solanales; family Solanaceae; genus Nicotiana; species Nicotiana paniculata. The sequence goes on from ML362151.1 coordinate 72,476, forward strand.
GTGTGTGTGGTCGCCGGTTTCTGTCGGGCTGTTGTGGCGGGGGCGGCGCGCGACAGTAATAGAGAAAGAGAGGGAAAGAAATGAGGGTGAGTGACAGCAACAACATCGTGGGGTGGCCGGAGAGGTGAGAATGGGGTGGCTGTTGATGGTGGCTGACGGCGGCTGGGCTGAAGATGGAGGGGTTGTCGCTTGGCTGAGTTCTTGTGGTGGTGGCTATGGTGTTTTTACGTAGGAGGTCGTTGTGGTGTGAGCTGAAGGAGATTAGGGTTTGTGTCTTATGGTCTGCTTATGGAGTTCCGGCGGATGTGCGCCGGCGTAAGGGAGGTCGCATTTTTTTAGGGTGGCGGCTTGTACTGGAGAGGAAGAGTATTGGTAGGCGGCCGACGGGATTGGTTAGGGTGTGTTTGGAGAAGATGATGAAAGGGGGGGTCCGTTTGGTCTTGGGAAGCTGTTGTTGGGTCTCCTCCCTTTAGCTCATTGTAGGCATTACCTATAATATAGGTATAGGTTTTAAGTGTATTTTTTGTGTATTT
>MDKI01144460.1:0-62067 GCA_005239505.1 Nicotiana paniculata
CTTAGTATTTAAGGCTAGCTACACATAGTAAATGACAAAAAAGTTAGGAATAATAAGTGTCATGAAAGCTTACAAACCCAAGGATTTCTTGCTCTAATGCTTCCAAAAAGGAAAAGAATATTCAATAGGGTAATGTTCTTCAAAGACCCGACCAGAATGATCCACAAAATCCTAATAAACCTATTTATAGTGGGCCAAATTTCGGGGCCAAAATGGACAAAAATACCCCTTCAAGTCAACTCTACGTTTGCGTTTCAAAACCCTAGTTTCCAGGTCGTCACCGCATTAATGATATGCGGTTCGCGTTGTTGATCTGCGGTTCGCATTGCTGATATGCGATCGCAGATTGGCATCGCATTCTTGAGGCAGCATTAGGCACACGGGATTCTGCGATTAATTCTGCGACTCGCATGTGAGTTATGCGATCGCATAATCGACCGCATTCTTGCTCTTGAATTTGGCCAATCTTTCTGTTGAGGCCTGTGATCCCTTGGTGCATTATGCGATTCTCATGTTAGTTATGCGACATCCTCTTGTCAAATATGCGATCGCATAGTGTTAATTTCTTCCCTTTTTTATCTCCTTTGATCTCTTTTCCATGTTCTTGAGTGTTTAAGCCTCATGTACTGCAAAACATCATAATTCTATAAGTAAAAAGAGTAAATGCTCTTGAAACAAGCTCTAACCTAAGCAATTTGGTATTAAATGTGCCGAAATTCTCCGGCACATCACAAGGCATAAAATACACAATTAGTGCAAACCACTAGCAATGAAAGCTCAAACTCAATTAAAGTGCAATAAATTAGAGTGTAATAAGCGACTAAAATACGTAATTATAGCCTATCATCACATATAGAGATATGATCATTGAACCGACTTATTGAATAATTCCTAATGGTTAAAATTACCATAAACTATCAATAGGATATTCTCTTGAAGAATGTGATGCAAGAGTTTTCTTTGACCTGAGATAGTCATAGTAATTGACAAGTTATTTATTTTGCTTTAATACTAGACACCTATGGCCCTAGGGCGATAGTTGAAAGGATATTGAGTATAATTAAATATTTGTAGAATTAGTGATTGATCAAGATGGAAGTTAAGGAGTATTGCTAGACGCCACCCTTGATAAGTATATTGATGTGATCAATTTACTACCGGCTTAGTATTGAACCTATGGAATCGCACACTAACGAGTGTTATGATCTTTGCTAAAGGATTAATTACTTTATTATTTGATAATTAAATTAAGAAATTTAATTAGTCAAATACTTTTAGTTATTAGTCCAAATGAAATATTGTTATATTATTTGCTAACACAGAGGATATAATTAATATTGTGAATAAATTAAAGTTTTCTATTTGGAATAGAAAATTAAATTGTATCTCTTGGTTGAAATATACATGTGATATATATAAAATAAATTAGTATTGATTTATATAAAGGTTATGTATATAATATTAATTTATTCTTACCAAATTGGAATTGGAATTGCAAAGTCCATAAAGGACGTATAAGTTAAATCCAATGTTGGATTGGATTGACGTGAATCCTCAGGATGTTCGGCAACTTAAATCCATTTGATTGGGATTATATCTTCAGGAAAATATTAATAAAATTTTTGTAAATTAGTATCCAACTTAGAATTGGATTAGCAATGTAAAAGTACATATGGACAAGTTACGGCCACACGTCGTCAGAATCTTATTGTGAATAGGATCGATATTTTCCAAGAAAATTCCATAAAGTTTATTTTTGAAATAAATTTTTATCTTAAGTAAATCATTACCTCAACCAAATAGTAAAATGATTTATAGGTGATTCTACATATAAAAGGTAATGGAGAAAATTTACCGGACTAATTCTTGAGAAGAAAAATTACTTTGTGAAAGTGAGTGCAATACAAATCGAAGAAAAATACAATTACAAGAGAAATATTTATTGTTCTTCTATCTTCGAGTTGAGAATTTTGAGAAAAATTTCAACACAATATTTCGTTCAATTTGTTTAGGGTTTTCATTGATCAATGAGTTGATAGCACAGGACCGGTCACGGTGTGGATACGCATAAAGTCTTTGCCCTATCGAAGGATTTTTGTAACGAGTCTCTCTTTACCAGGTACGTCTCAAATTCGATCTTTGACATGTAAATAAATTTTAAGCACGAAAAAATATGCCTAGGATTGTTATTATCTTCCACTGCGTGTTACGAACATCTATATGCAATCTTACACCATATAGTTAGTGAAGGAATTGAGTTTATCTTAAAAAGAGCATTTTATTTTTTATGTGTTCTGTATTTCGTCTTAGTTGTATTCATTACGTGAACGAATACCGTTGATACATGTTGTGTCTTTTGTATATATCCATTTATACAGTCAATATAAGTCATATCCTTTGTATACTTCCTTGTATTGACTGTATTATAGTGGTAAGTATTCCCGCCTGTCACACGGTGACCCGGGTTCGATCTCCAGCAACGGCGCCAAAAATGATCTCACCCAAGTCACCTCTCTATTCGAGGTTATGAAACGGTCGATTGCAATAATAATACCCAACAAGGAGTCGGGGTCGAATCCACAGGGAGATGAGATGGGAATTAGTAGTATATATTTGGATAGAGCACGCGAAGTATCTAGATTGCACTTCCACAAATATTCCTTTTTTTGTACTTCTAAAATTACGCTAAGGATCGCAATTCTAAGATATAAAATTAGAGAATATTATTTTTGGATGTTTTTCAAATATATAGAAAGGCCTAGGGCTATGACCTTCACCTAGGTGTTTACCTAACGGATTGTAAACGTTAAATTTTATTTTGTTGGTCGGGGTGTATTATAGATATCAACACACAAGTACCTACTCAATACCTCTCGGTAAGAGAGTAATTTTACCTAATTTTACTTTCTCAAATCCAAATGGGTATTGAACAAAACAATTGATAAAATGCTCAAGTCGGGTTTTACTATCTCTAGGTTCAACCCTTTAATTGAGACTATCTATATCTTGATTTTATCCCAAATTTTTATTTGCCAAGTTTTCCTAGACTAAGTCTCTCTTTCTTAAGTAGAGACCAAGTCAAAAAAACACGAACTAATGTTTGCGACCATTAATTCTATAATTAAATAATAAACACCCAACCATCAACAAGCCCTAAATCAAACACCCATTAGGTTTATACACTAGCTAAAAATCTAGCTACTTATAATGGGTATGGAAGAAATAAAGAAAAAAAGATAATAAAACTCATATTGCAAGATTAAAAAGATAAAAATACGTTGTTAAATCACCAAATAAGCTAAAGTTTCCTAAAGGGGTAAAGAAAAACGGCTACAGGATTTTCAATATTCCAACTTGACCTAATTTCGTGAAAATAGTCTATTTATACAAAGCTCGAATTTTCGGATAAAAATACCCTTTCAGAGGTTCTGCGGCCGCACAATTTCATGTGCGGTCCGCACTTCTCTTCAATTCTTGACAGGAGTTGAATCTGCGGCCGTACAATTCTGGATTGCGACCGCATCTCTCATGTTCTGCGGTCCGCACAATTCTTGGTGCAGCCGCACGGGGCTCTTCTGCGGACAACACATTTTCCGAGTGCGGTCGCATAGCTGATTTATGAGGCCACACAATTATTGTGCGGTTCACATTTCTTTTTGAGTATAGTGGGTTACGGTTGTTTTGTGAATACTTTCCACTATACTACAACGACTTGTATTGATACGTGAACCCGGGTTACGATTGATACATATTGTGTTCGTTGCACGAACGAATACAATTGATACAAGTTGTATTCGTTGCACGAACGAATACAATTGATACAGGTGTATTCGTTGCACGAACTGATACCGTTGATATATGTGTATCCGTTGCACGAACGAATACAGTTGACACATATTTTATTTGTTGCATGTTTGAATACAAGTGATACAAGCTAGTAATAATTGAAAAGTAGGTAGGAGTAGTAATTAGAAAAACTATAGTTACTAGGCTCTAAACCACAGTACTTTATGAAAATTCCTCAAATTCTTTTGTTTGTTTATGGTAATATTTTGCAATTATTACAAAAAAAAATTGTAATCTCAATGAATCATTTACCACAATATTAAACAAACAAGGATCAAAATTTTTCTTACGACAATGGTATTCGAGTCAGCGATATATTTCAATAAAATTAATCAGATACATATTATCTTTCATTAGCATGAGTATCAGGTACAAAAATAATAAAATGCAGATGCTGTTTAACCTATAAAACAATATTACGGCTAAAATTGTTGTAGTGATCATGTTCACGTAACCACAAAGTGATTAAAATGTATCGTGTAAAGTATATCCTCAAATTAAGGCATAATAGGCTAAAATCTAATCCGATCATAAGCCATCTCCCCACCAGAACTTGAACATGAAATGATTCCTTTTTTAAAGAAGGAATCTTTTATATTCCTCTCTCCTTAATATTTAGTGGCTTAGCATTTCTTTAAGATTGTCTATTCGAGAATCAAAGGTCGTTTCTAAGGAATTCTCTCAATCAATGGTGCAAAACATCATCTACAAGGACCAAGGAAATTTATTTGATACACACTAGAATTTCCTTTTTAATTAAAATGGTAATGTCAATTTACTTTTAAGGGTAAATAGTCAAATATATTCCTCTACTTTGGTATATAGTTCACATTTCCGATATGTTATATTATCGGGACATATCTTCCCTTACCGTTAACAAAAATTTTCAAAACACCCTCCATCTAACGGAAATCCACCAGATTAACAAAATAATTATTTAAAAAAATTCATTAACCCATAACCCGTTAAACCCATCATATAAAAATACGGAACCTAAATTTCTGAGACGTCTTAATACATTTATTCATTTAGAGAGACCGAGAATGATGGTTGCGACAGGATTAGTAAGAACTTATATTTTTGGTTCTTAGTTGTTCATGGTGGCATTAAGATGTCATGTTATCACTTTCGGTTGTATTTTTTTATGGCTATAATAAGGCAACCCTTTATCTAATGTAATGTCGATTTGACAGTTGGTTTGTATGTTGGAAACAACTAATATATACTTTAACAATATTTGTGTTTGGTGAATCACAAATAAAAAGTCTGATTTTTTCTCTCTCTTGAACCTAACTCTCTCTGTACTATTAGAACGTTACTTCTACAACGGTAATTTTACCTACGCGTGTCCGACACGCGCTGCCTTATGGCGCCATCCGATGGGACCCTATAGGCGCGTTAAGATCATAATTCTGATGCTCTCACCAAGCCGATTCAGGTGACAGCGGGAATTTCTGGGCAACCAACCTTCACCACTATAGTGACAGCTGTTACTACTACTCTGATGGGCAACGCTCGTCACCTACGAGAATCTGTGATAGCAAGACATACCACACACAATGGGATGCCTGTTGTGATCTTCAAGGTAAAGGATTACTATGGAATTATGGCGGACGAATATTGGCTGACAATTGTTGGCAGATTTTTGAAACCAAGATCCCAAATTGAACGAATTAGGGGTAATTTAGGGAAAAATTTCCAGTGAAGGGGTCTGCAAAAATCAGAGTATACGACAATTACAATATTTTCTTAGACTTTACAAACAAGGATGATTTTAACTCAATCTGGTACAGAAGGGTGGTTGAAGTCGATGGCCTCTAGATGTGGTTACAAAAATGGACACCGCATTTTAAACCGGATGAAGATATTCCAATAGAGTCGGTATGGATCCTTATCCCTGGCCTCCCTTTTAATATGCATACATGGAACTATGCTAAGCAAATTCGTAGTGAAACCGGCACACCTCTGTCCTTTGACGTTGCTACTGTTGGTCGTACTAGGCCCAGTGTTGCTAAGGTAAGGATAGAAATTAATCTTCTCAAACCTCAAATAGAGAGTGTATGGGTGGGATCGGAGGATGAGAACTCACCTTTGAGGGGTGATGTTTGGCTATAATTACATATTTTTAGTGCATTACTTACCTTACATTTTGGGGCTTTAATGCTAAACAATACTATATTTGTGCTTAATTGAGTCTATTTTATGTGTAGGTACGTTGAAGACGAAATTGGGAGCAAAGTAGAGATTTTATGTTTATTTTATACACTACAATAATAGAGTTGTGATTGCTTAATGTTTACCTAGAAAATGATTTTAACAATTATATTTAATTTGTGGTTCTAAAAATATGTGATTTATTCTAACACTAGTTGATTATTAGGAAGTAATAAGTGCAAGTAAAAAAATGAGATAAGCAAACCAAAGTCGTCACGAAGCTAGGGACCTTGAGCTCAGTAATATCTGAGACCTTGAGGGTAGCCTTTGGCAGTTAATAATGGATAATAAATGAAGAACAATAAAGCTGTAGGACAAATCTGAGCACGTTAAGCGAGAAAAGCAGAGAATGTTCTTATAACGACCCGATCGGTCATTTTGTGCTCTAGCGCGTCGTTCAGTGGTTTGAAGTCGTGAGCATCTTCGTTTCAGGTATTATGACCCGTGGGCATGGTCGGAATTGAATTCCAGGAAGCTTAGAATTGATTTGGTAAGAAAATTCTCATTTCAGAAGCCTTAAGTTGGAGAAATCAACTAAGATTGGAATTTTGAGTAATCAATCTCCGGATAAAGATTTGAAGGTTCCAGCAGGTTCGTATGATGATTTCGGAATTGGGTGTATATCCGGATCAGGTTTTGGATAACCCGGGAGCGTTTCAGCGTACATTGTGGAAGTTAGCATTTTAGAAGGATTTCATGAATTTGGGCTTGAAGTGCATATCAGTGAGGTTGATGTCCGTTTGGGATTCCGAGTCTGGGAATAGCTCCGTATGGTGATTCTGAAATGGGAGCGCGATCGAAAGTGAATTTGGATGTCCGTAGGTCATTTTGGAGTCATTTGGCTAAAGATGGAAATTTGAAGGTTTTTGGAAAATCCGGTCGAAAGTGGAAGTTTTGATATCAAGGTCGGAATGCGATTCCGGAAGTTGGAGAAGGTCCGTAATGTTGAATATGACTTGTGCGCAAAATTTGAGGTCAATTGGACGTGATTTGATAGGTTTCGGCATCGAATGTAGAAATTTGAAATTCTAAGTTCTTAAAGAATTGGATTTCAGTGCGATTCGTGATTTCGGCGTTGTTTGATATGATTTGAGGGATCGAGCAAGTTCGTATCATGTTTTGGGGCAGGTTGGATTGGATGGGGTCCCGGGGGCCTCGGGTAGATTTTGGGTGGTTAACGGATCAAAGTTGAAGTTGGAAAAAGGGCTGAAGCTGCAGACATCTGGTGTAACCGCACCTGCGAGGCTTTGACCGCAGGTGCGGCTTGGGCGTCGTAGGTGCGAGAGTGGGCAGGCTTGGTTGGGGACCGCAGGTGCGATGGGTTTTACGCACCTGTAAAGCCACAGGTGCGGACAGTGGGGCGCAGGTGCGATTTGGCTGAAGTTGAGGAAAACCGCAGGTGCAGGAGATTTGGTCGCACCTGCGAGATTGCAGGTGCGGAGGAAGGACCGCAGGTGCGGAAATCGACCTGGGCGGAATGTTTTAAAACGAGAATTTGGGGTTCATTGTCTTAATTTTTTGTGGTTTATGCGATTTTGGGAGAGCCTTTCAAGGGAGATTTCACCAAGCACCAAGAGGTAAGTGATTCCTTCTCATTTCCAAGTTGAATACAAGATTGATGCATGATTTGATATGGGAAATTGTGGGAAAATTGGGATTTTTGAAGAAAAACCTAGAAAGTAAAAATTTTAATTTTTGGCCACGAATTAAGCATGAATATTTGAATAAATTATATATTTGAGTTAGTAAGGCTATGGGTAGAATGTATCTTCGAGAAATTTCGGATTCCGGGCACGTGGACCCGAGGGCATTTTGGTTATTTCTCTGAGCGGGGTTGGGAAAGTGTATAATCTGAATTTGTTGTGAGTATTAGGATGAATTTTCATTACTTTGTCATTTATGTGGTAGTTTCGGAGCGTTATGCGTCTGTTGGAGTCGTCGGAAGGACTTGGAGGCCGGGTATAGAAATTCCTGAGCGAGGTAAGTCTCATTTCTAACTTTGTGAGGGGGAATCGTCCCCCTAGGTGAATTAAATCAGTATTTGCTATTACTTCGGGGGCTATGTACGCACGAGGTGACGGGAGTCCGTGCGTAGCTACTATTATTCCATGTTCGGTTAGCCTAGGACCCACTAGCATGCTTTAAGTGTACCTGTAACCCTGCCTGTAATATTAAACTGCTGAGATGACCAGAACGTAATTGAATGTTTAAAAGAAAGCTAGAGTTCATATTGTTAACCTTCTAAAAAGAGAATTGTTTCCGATGTGATTATATGTGTACCTAGACTGGATTGTATCAAGGAGTATCACTAAACTTGACAAATAAGTTTCAAAAACAGAGATTTCAAAACTTATATTTCATGTTTCTTTTAATAAAGATTTTACCACTTTCCTGAGAAAAACTGCTTTCTTGATAAAATACGAATTTATTATGTGGATATGTGTAACTTTGGGTGCTTGAGTCGCTTGAGTGAGTCGCTAGCAGGAAGACCCTGTATTTTTGTATGTATTCATATGAGCACCTGAGTCGCATGTATGATTCACGAGCAGGCTAGCCGTATTATGTTAACTGCATCGCATGATCGATTCGCGAGCGGGGAAGATAGATGCATCTATGGTTCGAGAGGTCGAGCCCTCGGTAGTGCACAGTTTATTATTGTTGGTCCATGTCGTTCGACCCTCGGCATTGCCTGCGCATGATATTTGCTGCGTAGTTGCTATGATATTTGCTTGATTACTAGCCTGAAATGTTAAATTGTCGATTGAAATGGCAAAGACTTAAAGTTATTAAAAATACTTTTGGAAGAAGTTGTTCCTTCCGTTGATTTATTATTATTTGATTAAATCACCATGTAGATTAATTGTTAATATGACGAAGATATGAAGTGTTAAATGTGAACGAAATTGAAGGATGTTTAAATCTTGTTTTATAAACTGCCTATGATAAAACCATTCTTAGTGTCACTCGTAAATATTCCAGAATTAACCTTTAGTAAGTGTCTAAATTGACCTCTCGTCACTACCTCTCTGAGGTTAGGCAGGTGAATTACTGAGTACACGTTGTTTTTGTAGTCATACTACACTTGCTGTGCAGTTTATTGCACAGGTAATTTCATAGCAAGGTGGAGGATTCAGAGACTTAGGCGAGCTGCATCATCCGGAGGCGATCCGCAGCTGACAGAGTCTCCTTCAGACAGTATTTATTAATATTTTTAAATTTTCCTGTCCAGTTGTATTTCGGACAGGCTTTGTAATGTTTGTATAAATGCTTAGAAATTGCTCATGTACTTGTGACACCGGGTTCTGGGATATGTATTGGGATAATTGTTTAAGTGAAATCTTTAAATCACCGTTTTTAAATTAACAGACTTTTATTTGATTATCATGTAATATAGTGAACGCAAAACTTTTCATAAATGTTAAGAACCGAAAAGTTATTTCAATTAATTAATGATTTGGCTTTCCTGACATTGATGTCCGGCGCCATCACGACCTTAGTGATTTTGGGTCGTGACAACATGGTATCAGAGCGCTAGGTTCCCGTAGGTCTCACGAGTCATGAGCAAGTCTAGTAGAGTCATGCGGATTGGTACGAAAACATATGTACTTATCTTGGAGAGGCTACAGGGCTGTTACAAGTACTTCCCTTCTTGATTCTTCATCGTGCGAGTTGATTCCTTTGAGGCTTATGCCTATGTTCATTCCTACTCAATCTTACGCGTCTCGAAGCGCTTGCTATGGATCAGGGATTTGAGGAATGGAAATGGTGTTGCGAATATAATTCGAGATGCTTCCATGTGTAAATGGTCGTGGTTATTGTTAGGGCCCTGCGAAAGGGTAATATGTATTTCAGCTCAGAAATTGTGTTTCTGGGAGCCTTAAGGCTGTGCTAAGGTAGTGATGATGTTTGCAAGTTATCGTCGCGTGGTGTCGATATGATAATAGAAGGTTTGCCCATATGTTGGGAGAGATGAATGGTTTGCAGGGAGGTCTCCTCAGAGTGTGATTTCGAGATTTCAGTGCTTTTGTGCCGGCAGAGGAGTGGCATTTTGTGTTAAATGGTCCGGTTGGGGTTGATAAGGCAGTAAGACTTGGTGTCTTCAAGTGAGATGGGATATGCACCTGTGACATGTAGTCGTTGTCATTGATCGAATAAAATGTATTAAGTTTGTCGGTGCTATGGTTTCTTCGGTTGCATGGGATCAGAGTATTGAGAAGAAGTATTGAAGAATGTGGTTGGCAATGAATGATCCTGGAATGAGGCTAGGCGGTGGTTCCATTTCTAGGAGGAAAGGTGTAAGAAGCGGAAGTCGAGCAGTCGCAAAGTGGGGGAGCGGCAGCACAACTTGGAATTTGAAGATATTGTCGCACATTTAATGGATGTCCATGAGGAGCAGACAAACTAGTAAGTTGGTAAATGAAGCAGGGCATAGGATGGGGTATTGAAGTCGTAGGGAGTGTGCATTTCAGCGTCGTTGGAAGGTATCTGCAGGTGATTTCTACAGGTGGGTTATTTTCTGGGGATAGGTTAGCAATGGCGGGGTTGGCAGGTTCTGTGAGGGGTCCTAGTGGCTAGTCGGTAGGAGATAGAATGTGTGAATGATGCTAGAGAATTCGAGTATTTAGGGAGTGCTAGCAAGAGAATTTGAAAGATTTGGACGGATTGGCTGAGCAAGATCGTGTTATCAAAGGAGGAAGGATCTCAGCAGGGTCTAGAGTGGTGCAAGGAGTAGCTTCGGGTTAAGTGGGGGAGTCCCACCATCTGCAGTTGGGTTGTAGGATTGTCTTCGCATGGGGTTGAGGATTTTCAGTGTGTTGGCAAGTTATTTCAGCTAAGGAAAAAGGAGTAAAATGGTAATTGTGCGTGAGATTTGATGAATATGTGCAAAAGTTGGCCCTGTCAGATCAGGGTTAGGCTTTGGAAGATTCAGAATTTATGCTTAAGGCATGGGCGAGTTGTAAGGATAGTGACTCAGTCACGTGTTTCGTTGAAAAAGGTGTTCCTGTGATAGGAGAGCCTTGGGGTTGGTTGTATTCGGGGCCAGTCAGAGTGGGTGACTCTCAATAGCGGTCCTAGTGAGTTCAAAAGTATAGAATGCGGCAATTAAGGATTTCAGGCAGCAGTATGATCGAGAATCGAGCTTTTGCAGAGTAATCTCTGAGAAAAATGAGGACGGTTGGAATGTTCTATGATATGTTTCAGCATGCAAGATAATATTGGAGGAGTGAGAGAAATAGACTCCGGATTGAAGAAAAAATTATTAGAAGGGTATGAGACGGGATGCGGGATTTGGGCAGCATGGTCTCGTGAATCAAGGTCACTCGGGATGAGTGAGGTTTGAGTTTCTATGGGTTGAAGGAAGTTGTTATTGTTCCTGAGGCAATTAATGATGATTAAAAGAAGATAAATTGGCTATCCATGGTTGAAATGGCACATTTGCGGCAATGGTTGGTTCCTTGATGTGATTTGGTTATGCATAAGGTTTGTGCCGGTGTATGCGGGGCTTGTCGGCCGTCGTAACGGACTCATGTGGGAGCATTTGAGTGCTATGTCCTGTCAGGTATAGGCGGACCCCGGGAGGGTTATGGTGGTATAGACTACTACTTAAGGATTTGCATGATTTGGGTGATAATGGGGATTCACTCGTGTGATGAGATGGTACTCTTGAATTGAGTTAAGTAAAAAGTTTATATATGATGAAGTGTTCAACCAATTGGTGGTTCGAACGTTATGATGGAATTCTTGCGCTACCTCATGTTGGTATGTTAAGTACGGGAAGAAGTATGTAACTGGGAGTAAGAATCGAGATATAGGTCCGATGATTATAAGGATGTAATGAGCTCGGAAGAGCAAGGCAAGTGATTTGAAAGTTCAGTGTAAGCTGGTGTTATCTTCAGTGTCACCTGAGATTGATATTCGGTAAAAGAGGCTTTATACCCTGGTCATGGGTTCTTGATGTGTTTTGCGGCGTTAGTATGGTCGGTGTTATGGATGTGCAGACTTGTTTCCTTGTGTGGAAGGTCGTGGAAGCATGACCGTGAAAAGATTGTATAGAGTGTGACATGTAGTCACTTGATGGATTTCAGATTTGGACTGAGTATAAAGAAGTGCAATATTGCTTAATTGAGAATTTACGCCTGGAAGGCGTTCGGTTCAGTTGATTATGAATTGTGGGGTGTTAGTCCCGGTGATGATGGTTGTTCTCGTGTATTATGAGAGAAAAAAGTAGGGTTAATGTGGACCCAGGTAAAAGCTAATAGTTAAGTTTGGTGCGAGCGAAGTGGCTCGATGTTTGTGGATGGATTTAAATATGATTATGGGTTCCGTGTGAGCCAGGCATGTTCCTTTCAGTAGAGCGCTTTTCATGGGAAGGTATTAGAACAGCGGGTGTTGTTTTGTCTTCGTCAAATTTATGTGTTATTGTGATTGTGCCGTATGAGTTATGAAACAGCTTGATAATTTCTTATGTGTTGAGGTCCCGCGTAGCGGGGATGTTATATGAGCAGGACAACTCTTGAGATCCAGAGTGTGTGTGTATATATATATATATATATATATCGCACCTCAGTTGTTTCTTGAGTTTTGTAGCCTATGGCTTTATGTGTCTCCCTAGGATGGTATCATGCACTTGCGTGCTTGTGATCGATATTCAGTAATTCGTAATTGTGAGCAACTCAGCTCCGTATATATATCTTCTTATGTAAATTTTATGTGTGGATCGGGTGGCATGTTGCCACGTGTATGTTATTCGGATCGGGTTGCACGCCGCAACAGTGTGATGATGAGAAGGGTTAAGATATATTTATTTTCTTGTGATTTATTTCCTATTTTCTGGTAAGAATTAATATTAGTTGCATGAGCTGAGTAGTTCCGTCCTAAGTCGTTTCTTATTATCATGTTCGAGTTATAGCCTATTGGTACGATGTGGTATCATGTGAGGCTGTTGGTCATGTTGGGGTGGTTTGTTGTCTGAGCAGTTCATACTGGGTGAGACGTGATTATCGGATCAGGGATCAGTGCGATAAGGTTATGTGAAGTGTATATTAAAGAACAAATACCATCATTCAGGTTCATAATGAAAGTGGCGATTCTAGTCAAGCTGAGGTATTCAAGGATTTGTTAACTCTGCAATTGAGTGTGAATTTCTACGCATTCCCTCCGTTGTGGTTGTATCGCCAACATTATGGAAGGATGTCTGTATAATTGTTATGAGGTGCATCAGGAGCATCAGATTCGTGGACCTTGGCTAATAAGGTTCAGGGAGCGTCGTTGTGGTCAGACGATAAGTTATGCGGTTCATGGTGCCGATTCAGCAAGGGTATGTAGTTATGATCTGGTATATCGTGTGCTAGTTGATTCAGTGTTTATATATATTGAAACTAGACCTGGCTAGAGAAATTTCAGGTGTTTGAATGAATTCTAAGTTTATTATATGGATAAAGAAGAAATCTCCAAATTTGATCAAGCTATTGTGCTCGACTGGGTTGTGGTAGCACGAGAAGGTGCTCGAGTTGTTAAACAGTGATTTCAAGTAACTCCAGAGCAGTTCTTAGCACGTTCGAGGACGAACGTCGGTTTAAGTGGGGAAGAATGTAACGACCCGATCAGTCATTTTGTGCTCTAGCACGTCGTTCAGCGGTTTGAAGTCGTGAGCAGCTTCGTTTCAGGTATTATGACCCGTGGGCATGGTCGGAATTGAATTCCAGGAAGCTTAGAATTGATTTGGAAAGAAAATTCTCATTACAGAAGCCTTAAGTTGGAGAAATCAACTAAGATTGGAATTTTGAGTAAACGATCTCCGAATCAGGATTTGAAGGTTCCACCAGGTTTGTATGATGATTTCGGACTTGGATGTATGTCCGGATCGGGTTTTGGATAACCCGGGAGCGTTTCGGCGTATATTGTGGAAGTTAGCATTTTAGAAGGATTTCATGAATTTGGGCTTGAAGTGCATATCAGTGAGGTTGATGTCTGTTTAGGATTCCGATTCTGGGAATAGCTCTGTATGGTGATTCTGGAATTGGGAGCGCGATCGGAAGTGAATTTGGATGTCCGTAGGCCATTTTGGAGTCATTTGGCTAAAGATGGAAATTTGAAGGTTTTTGGGAAATCCGGTCGGAAGTGGAAGTTTTAATATCGAGGTTGGAATAGGATTCCGGAAGTTGGAGTAGGTCAGTAATGTTGAATATGACTTGTGCGCAAAATTTGAGTGTGATTCGTGATTTCGGCGTTGTTTGATGTGATTTGAGGGCTCGAGCAAGTCCGTGTCATGTTTTGGGGCAGGTTGGTGTGATTGGACGGGGTCCTGGGGGCCTCGGGTAGATTCCGGGTGGTTAACGGATCAAAGTTGAAGTTGGATAAAGGGCTGAAGTTGCTGTCATCTGGTGTAACCGCACCTGCGAGGCTTTGACCGCAGGTGCGGCTTGGGCGCTGCAGGTGAGAGAGTGGGCAGGCTTGGTTGGGGACCACAGGTGCGATAGCTTTTACGCACCTGTGAAGCCGCAGGTGCGGACAGTGGGGCACATGTGCGATTTGGCTGAAGTTGAGGAAAACGCAGGTGCAGGAGATTTGGTCGCACCTGCGAGATCGCAGGTGCGGAGGAAGGACCGCAGGTGCGGAAATCGACCTGGGCAGAATGTTTTAAAATGAGAATTTGGGGTTCATTGTCTTCATTTATCATGGTTTAGGCGATTTTTGGAGAGCCTTTCAAGGGAGATTTCACCAAGCACCAAGAGGTAAGTGATTCCTTCTCATTTCCAAGTTGAATGCAAGATTGATGCATGATTTGATATGGGAAATTGTGGGAAAATTTGGGTTTTTGAAGAAAAACCTAGAAAGTGAAAATTTGGATTTTTGGCCACGAATTAAGCATGAGTATTTGAATAAATTATATATTTGAGTTAGAAAGGCTATGGATAGAATGTATCTTCGAGAAATTTCGGATTCCGGGCACGTGGGCCCGAGGGCATTTTGGTCATTTCTTTGAGCGGGGTTGGGAAAGTGTATAATCTGAATTTGTTGTGAGTATTAGGATGATTTTTCATTACTTTGTCATTTATATGGTAGTTTCGGAGCGTTATGCGTCCGTTGGAGTCGTCGGAAGGACTTGGAGGCCGGGTATGGAAACTCCGGAGCGAGGTAAGTCTCCTTTCTAACTTTGTGAGGGGGAATCGTCCCCCTAGGTGAATTAAATCAGTATATGCTATTATCTTCGGGGGCTACATACGCACGATGTGACGGGAGTCCGTGCGTAGCTACTATTATGCCATGTTTGGGTAGCCTAGGACCCACTATCATGCTTTATGTGTGTACTTGTAACCCTGCCTGTAATGTTAAACTGCTGAGATGACCAGAACGTAATTGGATGTTTAAAAGAAAGCTAGAGTTCATATTGTTAACCTTCTAAAAAGAGAATTGTTTCCGCTGTGAATATATGTGTACCTGGACTGGGTTGCATCATGGAGTATCACTAAACTTGACAAATGAGTTTCAAAAACAAAGATTTCAAAACCTATATTTCATGTTTCTTTTAATAAAGATTTTACCACTTTCCTGAGAAAAACTATTTTCTTGATAAAGTACGAATTTATTATGTGGATACGTGTAACTTTGGGTGCCTGAGTCGCTTGAGTGAGTCGCTAGCAGGAAAACCCTGTATTTGTGTATGTATTCATATGAGCACCTGAGTCGCATGTATGATTCGCGAGCAGGCTAGCCGTATTATGTTAACCGCGTCGCATGATCGTTTCGCGAGTGGGGCAGATAGATGCATCTATGGTTCGAGCCGGTCGACCCCTCGGCAGTGCATAGTTTATTATTGTTGGTCCGCGCCGTTCGACCCTCGGCATTGCCTACGCATGATATTTGTTGCGTAGTTGCTATGATATTTTCCTGATTACTGGCCTGAAATGTTAAATTATCGATTGAAATGATAAGACTTAAAGTTATTAAAAGGACTTTTGGAAGAATTTGTTCCTTCCGTTGATTTATTATTATTTGATTAAATCACCATGTTGATTAATTGTTAATATGACGAAGATATGAAGTTTTAAATGTGAATGAAATTGAAGGATGTTTAAATCCTGTTTTATAAACTGCCTATGATAAAACCATGCTTAGTGTCACTCGTAAATATTCCAGAATTGGCCTTTAGTAAATGTCTAAATTGACCTCTCGTCACTACCTCTCTGAGGTTAGGCGGACGACTTACTGAGTACACGTTATTTTTGTACTCATACTACACTTGTTGTACATTTTATTGCACAGGTACTTTCATAGCAAGGTGGAGGATTCGGTGACTTAGGCGAGCTGCATCATCCGAAGGCGATCCGCAGCTGACAGAGTCTCCTTCAGACTGTATTTATTCATATTTTAAATTTCCTTGTCCAGTTGTATTTTGGACAGGCTTTGTAATGATTGTATAAATTCTTACAAATTACTCATGTACTTGTGACACCGGATTCTAGGATATGTATTGGGATAATTGTTTAAGTGAAATCTTTAAATCACTGTTCTTAAATTAACAGACTTTTATTTGATTATCATGTAATAAAGTGAACGGAAATATTTTCATAAATGTTAAAAACCGAAAAGTTATTTCAATTAATTAATGATTTGGCTTGCCTGACATTGATGTCCGGCGCCATCACGACCTTAAGGATTTTGGGTCGTGACAGTTCTATTGCAGTTAATATTCATGTCCCTTACAAAATGATAGGGATCCTCTTTGTATAGGAGGGAGAATCCCAACATAGTACATGCCTAATTATGACAAATAAATACTATTGGTACAGATGTGTAACGACTCAGTACGGACTTGTACTATTTCTTGCAGGCCTTATCAGTTCTAACCACGTGTCCTTGGGAATTTTCCTGCCTTTCCATGACAGTCACCGTTTTTTATACTTCCTCGAGGTTTGCTGTGATGAGCCTTCGATATACTCTCTCGAGGGATCTTGGGTTCGAAATTCGGGCTCTGCTTCGAGCCTCTCGAGACCGGACTTGGAATGCCATAGAGACCTTAAAATCGGACTTCCCCGATTTGGGCCGTATACATATAGTCCCCACGTTTCTTAGAGTGAAATGATAAGAAACGATTTTGAATTCTTGGATCTTAGATATTCCCCTCGTGACGTCAACCACGTGAGGTCAGCAATTGATGTGACAAAAAGGTTGTACAGAGGCCATGTCAACACGGTTCTCGAAAATCCCACGAATCGCTATTGGCCGCCCTTTCAACTCCTCCAATACGCTTAGAGTACCCCTATAAATATTTCAATGAATAATACTTTTGCTTTTGAGTTTTGATTCTTGTTTTTGTAACTTCTTTCCTTTGTGTTGTAGGTCATGATGCTCTACGACCGGGCCTTCTCCAAGTTACGAGCCGAGCTGACTCATTGTGAGGAGGAGTTTGGGAAGCTTGTGTCGGAGTCAAATGAGATCAAAACTCTATATGCCCGGAGGGAAGAGGAACTGAATAACCTTCGAGCAGGCTCAGAGAAAGCACTCCGAAAGCGGGCCAACTTCATCGAACAGGTAGCATAGCCTTCGAAGGTTTGCTTTCTGTTTTCATAACTCAGCGTTCAACAATTTGACTTGGTTTTTGCATATCAAGAAGAAGGATGACCTAGCGGGGCAACTTCGGGAAGAGATTGTGGCCAAAAATTCTGAGATCCTCGACCTGAAGCGGAGCATGGACAACATTTCCTCTGAGAAGGACACTCTTCGAGAGAAGCTGACCTCGGCCAAGCATCTTCTTCAGGCTGCAAAAGAGGAGGGCCACAAATATAAAGCGTTTCACGCTGAATCGGCTGTCGCGCTATCCACAGTTAAGTCTGAGGCCGAGGCACTCATATCCTTGTACCGAGAAGATGCTGATGCCGCAAATGCTGGAGCCAAGAAGATATCTAAAGAGGCTGAGCTCAAGCTGACCCGCACCCTTGGGCATGCTCGATTAGAAGTTTGAAGGCAGGCTTTCGATGAAGTGCATGCCAAGGGTTTCGATCTCTCTATCGAGATCGAGGAAGCGAAATCCTAAGAAGAAGAGGGAAACACTTATCACTTCCGACAAGGGCTCTGCTAGTGGCTCGGAGAGCAGTGAAGATGAAGATTAGGACCTTTTTCGTTCTTTTTATTTCTTCTTCTTTTGGGTAAGCTCTTCGTGTGAGAGCTTTGTAAATGCATTCGTGTGAATATGCCTTTTGGAATACAAAGAATCTTCTTCTTTCGATTTTACTTCGTATTGATGCCTTTGACGTTCCGCCTTTATGTGTTTATTCAAAGGTTGGTTTCAAACTTAATTTCAAATCCTTCAAGCTTGGCCTTGGCGTAACATAGACCCTTATAATCGGGCTTCTTTGACTTCAATCACATACCTTTCTGAGAAAGGATTGATAAGAAAATAATTTGACTTCTCAAACCCTCGAGGCGCCGTGTGGTGATGTCATTGTTATGACGTGATCGCGAAGTGACCGAAGTGGCCCGCCGGTTCGTTTCCCTAAAAGTCATAATTGCTTCGTGCGAGCTGGTTGGCTATCAACATTAATGAATAGTCGTTGCTTTTATCTTATATATACTTGTTTTCCCTCTCATTAAGAATTTTACCGCTTTGTGAAACCATCTTCCTCTATAGAGTTCCTTTCCTCCACCATTTCCGCCGTATCAATTTAAAGCTTTCGTCGGTGTTTTCATCTCCCCCTTCTTGTTTTGAAGAGATCATGGCTACCATATCCAAATCCTTTCATCAAAAAGAGGGAAGCCCCACCTCTTCTTCCCGCCTGGCCAATGGTACACCATCGCCACTTAGCGAACTAATCTCGAACTGCTTCGCCTTGAAGAAAGATTTCACGATAGAGAAATCCCCCAATGTCTATGGCCATCGAGAACACGCATCGAGGTGCATTCAGTCAATCGAGGAGATACACTTCGAAGCTGTGAGGAGAGAGTGTGGATGGGGAGAAAAAGTAGTACTGCAGATACCCTCTCAGGAAAAGGATATTATGGCCCATGTAGAGGGGTTTCTGAACGTGTATACGTACCTCTTTACGTTGGGTCCCCTCGACCAACTCATGCTCGAGTTCTGTCAAAGGTATTGAGTTACTTTGGATCAGATCCATCCGTCTTTCTGGAGGATCATGCTGATGATGAGATTTTTTGTTGAAAAGGTCGAGCTTGAGTTTACTCTTAGTCACCTTATTAGGTTGTATCAGTCTCTGCATTTCCGAGGTCTAATTAAACTACGACGCCGATCCACCAAGCCTTTCTTTGCCAGCAACGACGAGGACAAGGATCAAGGACGGATGAGTCAGTTTATTCGAGTGAGGACTGTTGACATCATTCTTGCGGAGTTCCTACCATTCCCCGGGGAATGGAATTTCAAACGTAAGTAATATGTTGTACTTTATTACTTTTGTTCTCAATTTTTCCAGACTTCATTAGAACGCTTCTTTTCCCCTTCCACAGCGGTCCCGTGGATGCCAGATGCAGTCATCGATCTCACAGACTGGGTTCGCAAATTGCCAGCTTTTTTGACCTACGACAAACGCAAGTGGTGAGATTTGTCGAAGGGAAAATGGGAGGCAAAACACCATGGTATGTGCTATGTAGTTACTCTCTTAAGGAATACTTTTCTTTGTGTATATTAATTTCTCAGCGGCAGGCATCAGTGAGTTCTCTGAGAAGAGACCGTCCTCTCTTGGGGAGGAGGAAGGTCCTTCAGCTTCAGAGCCAAAGAAGGACAATAAAAGGAAAGGATCCTCGAGGGACGAGGATATTCACAGAAAAGCAGGACCCGCCCGGAGGCGCAATGAGGATGCAACCATCGACGAAGATCTTATATTCGTTGCTCGATATGTGGATAGTAACGTTGTCGAGAGGATGGTTCTACGTTGATGGCTCTAACCAGGAGGCCTCCCAAGGCCGTTAATCCCGCTAGACTCGAGGCCCCTAGTCTCAAGGGAGAGGCTCCAAAAGAGAAGAGGGGCGAAGGTCTTTCATTACCTGATTTGGCATATGGTTGTGAGACGTCGAAAAGTACTCCGAAGGGGATGGGCTCAGTCGCACCTTTGCCCGATCAGAGTGCCTCGGGTGGTTTTCCTGAGGTCAAGACAGCAGGTCCTTCACCATTATTCTCATCTTCCTCCAAAGATACCACGAAGGACACTTGGAGCTAGAGGTCGCCCAAATTAGGTGGAGTCCCGAGTGAACACGACCCCTTCCAGGTTTACTCTACCGGGGTCAATGAGACCGAACCAGTAGATGAAAACTCGACCTTTAAGGAGGCTCAACGACTTTGTTTTGTGGTGAGTTTTGTGATGGCATTAGACTGAGCTGCTTTGCTGTGAGGCCAAGTTGCGTAGGTCCTCGAACGGGGAGAAATCCCTTGGGCTTCTTTGTAATAAGAAGGAATTGGTACACCTTCGGTCGGAACTAACCCGAGCTCGTGAGTATGAAGATGGGCTAGAGAAGCAGGTAATGTTAGTTCTAAATGAATATGGATTCCCCATCTCGTCTTCGGAGGTTAACACATCGATGTATAAGTTTCAGCGAAAGATCGAGATGCTAGAACGCCTTCGGGGCGAAGTCAACTAGGTCAATTCTGAGTGCAACGAATTGAAGGCACAGATGGATGTCCTTGTTACGGCAAGAAAGAGTGCTTTGGCTAAAGTCTCTGCCCTAGAAATTCAACTCCGTAATGCTTGAGAGAGAAACTCGATTCAGGCGAGAAGGATAGCTAAGCTCGAAACCGATCTTTTGAAGATGAAGGCCGAAATTGTGGAGGCTCGATCCGAAGCCGAAGAGGTCCGAGTAAAGGCCGATAAGAAGGTGGCCATCTATCTAAAAGATGCTACTGATGATCAGAAGGAGTTGAGGGGGGCTTCCGATCGAGAGAAAAGAATCAATGAATATGCCCGATGCGGATCCCGGAGGGAGACCCTCGAGGAGATTCATGCTAAGGGCTTCGATCTCTCGGAAGAGATAGAACAGGCCAAGGCAGATGAGTTTGACGCCAAGTTCCTCGTTTCTTCCTACGATGAAGCCGATGCTGAAGACAATGAGGAAGATGCCGGTGAGGGAGCTGGTGAAGACATAGTCCCCGAAGGGGAAAAGACTAAGTCCCCGAAGATAGACTAGGTCTTTTTTTCTTGATTTTTGTAAAGGGCTTCCTGTGGGGGTGTTGTAAATGTATCTTTATGCCACCATTATATAAGAAACTTTTTGGTTTTAGCTTTGTATAAATTTCCAACTTTCTTGTATCTTTGTTTTGTCTTGAATTTTGATGCTTGTCGATAATCAGTCTGATATGTTGGACTTAAAATAAAAACCCTTAGGTTTTTGTGCTTGATGAAAAATCGTTAATAGTTGACCGTTTAGGGTTCGACCCTCGAGTTATGTTTTGACTTGGTACGATCAACCCTTAGGTTTTAAGACATTGGCCGTTAGGCTATTTTTAATTTGGCCTTTAGGCTCTTTAGATCGGCCCTTAGGCTTTTTAGGTTGGCCCTTAGGCTATTTAGGTTGGCCGTTAGGCTCTTTAGGTTAGGTCGATTCGACCTTTAATATGGCTATAGTTTTCCCCCATTCTGGCTAAAGACTTTTAAAGTTTTGGTTATGCCTTGGCATGTTTTGTGTTCGTCTGACTCTTCGACGGCTCGAATAAGAACCTCTATTATAAGTGATATGTGACGATATTTGAGTACCTCGTGAGGTTCTCCCAAAGGCTGATTTTTCAAAGCCTTCTCATTGAAGGCTGATTTTTACGAAGCCTTTTCATTATTCGGAGCTGATATTATCGAAGCTCCTTTGCTTATGCCGAGGGTAGCCTGAATAACCAATTTTTTTGAAGTGTTTGAAGGCCTTTAAATATTATGGTGGAAGTCGGACATCTCCAAGCTGCGTTATTTAGGCCGTAGACTTTTAATATGACCGTAGTCTTTATGTTCGACCGTAGCATTTATTTCCCCGGGCGAGACGACCTCGGCCTCTATATTGAGGGTATGCCTTTTTAGGGGTCTTACAAGTTTGAATATATAGCCTTGGTCTTAATATCGGGGTTATGCCTTTTTAAGGTCTTACAAGTTTGAGTATGCCTCGTTGAGGTCTTATAAACTTGATATTGCCTCATTGAGGTCTTATAGGTTTGATGTTGCCTCATTAAGGTCTTATGAGCTCGGTGGTGCCTCATTGAGGTCTTACGAGTTCGAGTCTTTGGTGACTCGATAAGCTGACTGTCGATGACAGACCCGAGTGTTCGGGCGTGTTTGGCCCTTGAGCCGTTCCATGTGAAAATAGTAAACTTCTTTGAGGCACAAAGTGTTTTGATAAGTAAATATGCTTCTTCAATTACTTGATACAAGCATACATGTTTTTTTCTATCACGGACTCGACTATCTACGCGGACACGGTTCATTTGTCCGTTTGGCCCGATACAATGTTCTCCTATCGAGGCCCTCTTTAGCATAACTTGATTTCTTTGAAAAAGTAACCTCCTAGGGTGATGCCCCCAGTATTCAAGGTTGATTGAAAATAAGCCTTGAATACTTGTTGAGTTTTCCTTAGGTAACATATGGATGTTGCCTCGTTAAAAACCTTACCGGTAAAACCCGTTTGGGATAAAACCCGATCTAAGGGAAAAAGAGTGCAACATATGCTTTAAAACCCAAGGTTCTTCGAGCTGGAGGGTGTTTCGATTCCTCTCAATCGAACACTTACAACAAGTTAGTATAAAATATAAATGAAAAAGGAGAAAATTATACCTCAGTAATAATAGCGCCTTTGAACATCGATATGTTCTAATTGCTTGGTAGTCGCTCGTCTTCCACGGTGCTAAGTTTGTAGGACCTTTTGCCTAATACTCTGAGGACACGGTACGATCCTTCCCAAATAGGACCTAGCTTGCCTTCATTCGAGTTTCGAGTGTTGAGGGTGACCTTTCTTGGAACTAAGTCCCCGACTTCGAAGTAGCGGAGTTTGGTTCTTCTGTTGTAGTACATTTCGATCTTTCGCCTTTGAGCGTCCAATCGAACTAGTGCGACCTCGCGCTTTCCATCTAGTACCTCAAGGTCAGTGTTCATGGCCTCGATGTTTGAGCCCTCGGTGGCCTTGATTTTGTCCGGGTTGATCTTGATTCCCCTGTTCGATGCCATGAGGCCCAAAAATTTTCCCGAACCGACTACGAAGGCACATTTCTCGGGTTTGAGCTTCATGTTATACCTTCTGAACCTAAAAATGAGTCAAATGGTCCTCTGCGCGCAGGGACTTAAATAGCATGTCATCAATGTAAACTTCCATAAACTTGCCTATTTGATATTCAAACATTTTATTAACTAGGCGTTGACATATGGCTCCCGCATTTTTTAACCCGAAGGGTATTGCATAAATATGTACCGTACTTCGTGATGAACGAAGTCTTTTCCAGGTACTCCGGGTTCATTTGAATTTGGTTGTACCCGGAGTAAGCATCGATAAAAGTAAGGATCTTGTTGATCGGCCATGGCATCGATCAAGCAATCGATATTGGGAAATGGGAATGAGTTTTGAGAAATTGTGTTACCTAGTCTTTGACGAATGCATGATTTACCTCGGGCTGAGGCATGTTCAAGCTCTTCGACCGTTGACTTCGACATCCTCGATCAACTGTCGTGACCCCATTTTCCTCCTCGCGGAATATCGGGTTTATGACATTGGTTGGGACAACTCTTTCCTTTTGGGAAAAGGGTTTGCATATTTTGAAGAGTCACCACCTAACGATTTTAACGGTGCGTTAGGGCACCTAAGGGGTTGAATTATAACTACGTTTATAACCAGAGATTTGGATAAGGGTTTGAAATTATCCTAAGGGGAAGGTGTTAGGCACCCCTCAGGATCCACAAGTGTGGTTCCCGGCCAAATGGTTTCGTGAATTTGTACAACTAGCAAATAAAAAGTAAAGGCTCAAATAAAAGGGGATTTAAGTCTTAAGCATTAAGATGTTTTTAAGAAATAGTAAAGAAGATTAGCTTTTTTGAAAAGGAATTACGAGCTAGCATATAAAGGTGTCTTAGGTTTATAATAATATGGATCGCATCAATGCAATACCCGGTAATCACTCCTCGAAGAAGGGCTACACGTGGTATTAGCGCACCGGTCATCATATCCATATTCCACCCTTCCCACCCCGTGAAGGTAATTAAAGTGTGTGTTGGTCACGGACTATATTGCGTGCTATTACCCATCTCATCCTACCAGTCCTGGAGGAGACTAGGACTACTATCCTAAAAGGAAGTACTAAGTTGACCCCTAGGTTTAAGGGACAAGATTCTAAGAGACAAACAATGACAATTAGGACTTAAGATAAGGGGAAAACAAATAAGAGCAGATACGATGCCCAAGTATTCCTCCACAGGTTATACACATGATTAGCACGACTCAAACACAAGTAAGTCCCTTATTAACTTCAGAACTTAAGGCATGATATCTAGGTGAGAATGCAATAGTGAGGCATCTTTATTACTGATTTCAGAGGATGAATTTAATCAGCTTCTTACTGACTATAACCATTAATAGTCAAGCAGCAGGTATAAAGGAGTATGTTTCTAGTTTTAATAGATTTAACACATAAGAATTGCCTAAGCGTATGACAATACTCAGTAATTACTCGATTATTAAAGAAACTGTTACAAATTAGTTTGCCTAAACATGTTGTACTTAGGTGTTGCAAAAAAATACAGAACTATTACCAGTTGTTTGAAAACATGGTGAAACTATTTTTAGGGCCTTTTTCATGCAATCAGTAGTTAAACTAGGTGTTGAATGAGGTCCTAAGACATGATATCTAATATGCACACATAGGGATGCAGAATGGGTAGTATGCAAAATTCCTAGGCAGGATTTCTAAATGCATAAAGTTACAATATTTGAACATGCTATGCAGCAAGTATGAGGATGACTTGTTTATTAGCGCATTATTATCCTAAGAATAATTCCTAGGTGTACCACAACATTACATCGATATTAGAATTGGTTTACATGAATAACAGGTTTATATTAACGTTTAATCCTAGAGCATGATTTCTATATGATAAACGATAATACCATAATAGGATGCTGAAACAGTAAACATGGACCTAAGGAACAGGATATCTAATGCATGATATGCTTGCATACAATCAGCCCTAAGCATGAATTTCTAGTGCACACGTAAGAAATGTAAACCTAGAAGCATGGTATCTACTCGTTAACATGGATAACCTGTATAACTAACCTTCCCTTTTCACTATCCATTTCCCAAATATTTGTTACAAATTATTACAAGCCGGGAATTATGAATTACATAACCAAAGAAGTTACTTCTATAGGGAGCCTTCAATTAGGCCCAGATCTTCCAAACCTCAATGCTTTTAGTGTTTCATATCCTTTCATAGTACGGGTGTGTCAAAGTTCCCTAAGGACCTCAAGGGCTCCCGGGCAGTGCTCACACCTAGACATAGCCAAAATAGAGTAAGTGCAGTGTGGAATAGCCAGCCTCTGTGTGTCAAAGTTCAGAAGGAGCTCAAGGGTCCCAAGGCAATGCTCACACAGAAGGGGCAGAACTTAGACTTCTAAGAGTATATGTGAGAGTGCTTTTTTTATTTTATTTTAAAAGGGGTTTAAGTAAGAAAACAGTTTTGAGAAAGGTAAGTAAGAAAACAGTTTTGAAGAGGGAAATATAAGTTTAACATCACACAAAGGACCAGGGATAGTCCAACAATCACAAACATGAGTAATGGGATTTGAGGGACAAATGTACCAGTCATAGGCATGTAAGAAGTAGGTTCTAAGTATACAGAAACATGTTGGTCATAAATAAATAAAGACTAACTTAATATGCAGAGGGGAGTTCAGGATCCTAGATACATGTTGAATAATAAGTAAAAGAAAATTAGAAGCATACTAAATTACAACAGTAGTAGAAACATGTTGGTTTGAGGACTGAAATTTAAATTAGAACATACTAGTGAAGTGAAGAAAGCAGTAACACAAACAGTAAGTAGGAGATGCACAATAGTTAGCCTTGGCTTGCAGCCGGTTAACTTAGAATAGTAATAGCTAGCACAGAAGAGAGATCAGAGAGGTTTTTTTTAATTGTGAGAGAGAGATTTTGAACAAATCAGTTTGTGTCTGTGTTAATGAAAGAGTAGTGTATATGTAGTTTGAAAACAGATGGTAAATAAGGTAGGAATCAAAGTTAACCCTTAATTAAGGGACTGAGTATCAATCAATGTAAAATCAGTATAGGTATCCCTTAATTGAAGGAATCAAGTTCAAACGGTATTATGCACACAACAAATAAGTAAAGGTACCATATGTGACTGCATATAGCATATAAGGAAATAAATTAGCATAGTACAAGTATGGAACATGCAATTGAGGCTAGGATCAGAATATTTCAATTAAGGAAAGTGTATAAGAATTAATTGACAGCAGGTTTATTCATAAAAATAAGGCAAGAGATGATTCAGATTCTAAAAATTAGTGAGGAAATTTTCAAATCACAGGAAATCAATGTTACTCAACGGGAAATACCACTATTTTAAGGAAATATTCGAAAATCAGGCAATCAGTATTACTCGAAGCAAAATACTCGAAAATCAGTAAAGAGTATGGTGTAAAATCACTAAAGCACTAATCATACTCATTCAGAGATTCAAAAATGGCAAAAGTATACTGGAGTAACACATATTGAGCAAAAATCAAAAACCCTAATCACGAAATTAGGGATACATATCAGAAAAAGAGCAGATAATTAAAGGAATCCATAGATAATCATAGTCTAGGTAGAGGCGACAGAGAATCAGAAATCCTAATCAATAATTACAGAGAAAGAAATCACAAAACACATAGAGTATACACGCAAGCAAAGTGTCATCATAAAATGAACTCAGATTCACATATTGAACCTAGAAATCTGGTGCCTTTTTATCAAGATGAATCAAACAAGGAGAGAATGGCTCGAATAATGCTTAAACATAATAAAATCACAAAAATAATACTAAGAAACTAGAGGAAGAACTGTTTTAAAAAGAATCTTGAAACCCTAGTTTTGAGAAATGAAGAGTCGTTACAGAAAACAAGAAGATCTTTGAGGAAAACATCATAATAACTCGTAACAAGCACTGATCTAGGGTAGATCTGAAGGAACCGGAAGTTTCAAACCTTAGGGTTTCACAGAAAACCTCAGAGAAGATGAGAACGATCTCGAACAGCACTAGCTCGAGCCTCAGGGTCATAAACCCTACTCGGAATCAAGCTTTGGACGCTTGAAGTAGACAAGAACACCATGGGTGTAAGTATATAGGTTCTCGACCTTTGAGGGCCTTAGGGATGACAACACCGGCATAAGAGAGCCATGAGAAGCAGGGGTGATGGAGGTTTCAGAGTCTCCGGCGAGGGGTGGCCGGAGAAGATGAAGAGAGACATCGAAGCTGAAGAGACAGAAGTCTCTAGAAGAGACTAGAGAGAGAAGAGTGGGATTAGAGAGATGTGAGTTGGTGAGAATGAGAGGGGTTGTGGTGGGGGGTTAGTTTAAATTAATTAAGGAAACAGGAATCTGAGCCGTTGATCTAATTTGATCAATGACTCAAAATGTTTTGGGGTTGGGTCGGGTATGGAATTGGGTCTGGGCTGGGTATTTAATTGGGCTGAAGGGTTGGGTATTGAGTTTGTTTAATCTGATGGGTTGGGTTTAAAAATAGGCCAGATTTTAAATAAAATGGGGCTATTAGTTAAATACCCCTAAAATAAAATAAATAATTACTAAAATAGCCAATTATTATGTAAAAATTAAATTAATGCCACATAGATGAAAATTAAGGTATTAGCTAATATTAAAACACAAAAAATGACTGATTATCGAATTAAAATAGCATGAATGCGCAATTAGGCCATAGTTGCAAAATTTGTGTTATTATAGTTAAACAATGCCTAATTGGTTAATTTGTGAAATAACTAAAACCTAATAAAATTAAATATGATTAAAAATGACATATTTAGTTGGGAAAATTTTTGAAATTATTTATAATATAATTTATGAATAATTACTGAATATAGAAATACTAAATAAATAGAAAACTGAGTTGATATAAAATACGAAAAATTATGGAAAAATACCACCCCACATAAAAATGATTTAAAAAGTAATATGTAAGTTTGAAAATAATTTTGAGGAAAAATTGGGTATCAACAGCTGCCCCTCTTTTCCCAGGAAGGATGAAAGAGTTGTCGGGTAAAGATATGATGACCAATTTTGACCAAGCGAAATGGTTTTGTAGGGATTTAGGTCGCACCCTGGTTTCTGAGCTGCCTACATATCCCTGGTTTTAAAGGAATCAGGCCATATGTAGTTCAGGAGCCACCGGCGAAGTACACCGATGAAGTTTTACAAGGACGAAAAGTGCAGGGTTGGGTGATCAAGCGGCTTATGGGATAGTTAGGAGAAATGGAGAGGGACTGCTCCTGCCTGGATGGCTGTTTCTAGCCGGATTACCTGCAAATGAATAGCAAGCATATATCGTACGTAATTTAAAAATAATGCAAATTCCCGTTGGACTATGAATGTTGTCTTTGGACGGTTAAGGATGATGTCCTTAGACCATGATGTCCTAGGCCATGAATTGCTTGATGCAGGATTCACAAGCCATGAAATGATGTTCTCGGGCCGTGAAGATGGTGCTTCCGAACCATGATGCCTTTGAATAATGATATGCAAGCTGATAAAAAGGGATCCTCAGGCCATGACATGGTGTTCTCGGGCCATGAAGATGGTGCCTCCGAACCATGATTCCTTTGGATAAGTTGGCGATATTTCAGCATATGAAGATGCAATAGCATGATGCTGACAAGACAGAGTTTAGTCTTGCGAATTAAAAAGGGTAGAGCTTAGCCCGAAAGGAAGCGAATGATAGAGACAGGGGTTGGTTTAGTAAATAGGATACAACGTTTAGTCTCGGAAGGCAGAAAGGTAGCCTTATGCAATGCAGATGCAGATGGAGGTAGCGTTTAACCTCGGAAGGCAGACAGGTAGCCTTTATGCAATGCTGATGCAGATGGAGGTAGCGTTTAACCTCGGAAGGCAAAAATGTAGCCTTATGCAATATGTGAATGCAGATGGAGACAACATTTAGTCTCGGAAGGCAGAAAGGTAGCCTTATGCAATATTTAAGGAAGGACAACAGAAACTCTTAGCTGGTGTTAAATTGCGATAGAGCATTGTGATAATGAAGCATTGTTTGTGCTGATAATAAGTGTTGGCATGACGAGTTTTAGGAACGATGTATGTCCTTTGAGCGGATAATATATTAAGGGGCTTTTGCAATTTTATGCCTGCATTCAAAGAAAGATCGTGAGTTTTGTAAAGGGGAAAGGTTAGTTCGCATTCCTGCTGGCCCTGCTTGGCTTGTTTGCTTGATCATGATGATACTGTCTGTGTCATTGGGGTAGCTTTCACTAAACAAGCTGCTTCAAAAAAGGAGAAAAAAAATATGCATGATTTTGTAGTAGTATAATATATAATCTAAAATAGTTTTAGATGAACCGACGACATGACACGACTTAAGACATTGCGACCTCTCCTGCTGCGGAATTTTGAGGGTCCTCAAAATTCTGCCCCTGTTTGCTGGGTGGACGCCTCTGTCTGCTGCTCGCGCTGCGACTGGCTGAACTTGCTTCGGAATTTTGAGGGTCCTCCTCAGAATTCTGTCCCAGTTTTCAATTGTGGGGAAAAATAGATTTTTATTGAATTGTGACCGAATCCATAGAGCTGACTACGTGTCCCCTCTTAAACGGAAATCAGTTTAGGCGTAGTTCAAGTTACATCACTGAGAAAGCATAAATATTACACATAGTAGCGCTTGACTACATCTGAATTGATCGGTTTCGGCCAAACTTCTCCGTCCATTTCTACAAGTATGAGCGCTCCTCCTGTCAGCACTCTATAAACCATGTACAGACTTTGCCAGTTGGGAGAGAACTTCCCCTTGGCTTCATCTTGATGTGGAATGATTTTCTTTAACACCAGTTGCCCTGGTGTGAATCGTCTCGGCTTGACTTTCTTGTTGAAGGACCTGACCATTCTGTTCTGATATAGTTGACCATGACACACTACATTTATTCTCTTCCCGTCTATGAGAGCTAGTTTTTCATAAGGGCTTCTTACCCATTCTGCATCGCTGAGCTCAGCTTCCTATATAATTCGTAGAGATGGAATCTCCACTTCGGTAGGAATTACAGCCTCTGTACCATAAACTAGCATATAGGGAGTTTCCCCTGTTGATGTGCAGACAGTGGTGCGGTATCCCAATAAAGCGAATGATACTTTTCATGCCACTACGTGTGCCTTTCTATCATCTTCCTTAGTATCTTCTTGATGTTTTTGTTAACGGCCTCTACAGCTCCATTCATCTGAGGTCTGTATGCTGTGGAATTCTTGTGTTTGATATTGAAATTTTCACACATAGCTTTCATCAAGTCACTGTTGAGATTAGAACCATTTTCGGTGATGATTGACTCGGGAACTCCGAACAACCAAACAATGAGGTCGCGGACAAAGTCGGCCACGACTTTCTTAGTAACTTCTTTGTAGGAGGCTGCTTCGACCCATTTAGTAAAGTAGTCAATGGCAACCAAAAGGTACATGTGGCCATTGGAAGCGGCAGGCTCAATTGGTCCAATAACGTCCATACCCCAAGCGGCGAACGACCATGGTGAGCTTGTCGCATTGAGCTCACTGGAGGCACCTTTATCATATCCCCATGTATCTAGCAGCGTCGGCACTTCCGAACATATTGGATGCAGTCCGTTTCCATAGTCATCCAAAACTAACCAGCTCAGAGTATTTTCTTTGCTAAAACAAAATTGTTCATATGTGGGCCACAGTCCCAGCATGAATTTCTTCCAGCAGTTTTGATGCTTCTTTTGCATCAACACACCTTAACAACCCCAAATCGGGAGTCCTCCTATACAGGATTCCTCCGCTGTGGAAGAAATTGTTGGACAATCTCCGAAGTGTGCATTTCTGAGTGGAATTGCTCGGGGTATTCTCCTTTTGCCAAGTACTTACCGATGTCATGAAACCAAGGATTTCTGTTTGCTTCTTATTCGATATGGGCATAGTAAGTTGGCTGATTATGGATCTTTATGGGAATAGGGTCAATGAAATTCTTGTCCGGATGTTGGATCATTAAGGACAAAGTAGCTAATGTGTCGGCGAACTCATTCTGGATTCTAGGGACGTGCCGGAACTCTATCTTTGTGAATATCTTTCTTAATTCCTATACGTAGTGCAGATACGGCAGTATCTTGGAATTCTTTGTTTCCCATTCTCCTTGTACCTGATGTACCAATAAGTCTGAATCACCGATCACTAACAGCTCCTGGACGTTTATGTCAATGGCCATATTGAGCCTCAAGATGCAGGCTTCATATTCGGCCATATTGTTGGTGCAAGGGAACTTGAGTTTGGCGTATGTCGGATAATGCTGACCGGTCTCTGATACTAGTACTGCTCCAATACTGACTCCTTTGAAATTTGTTGCTCCATCAAAGAACATCCTCCAACCATCAAAGGATTCTGAAATATCTTCTCCTATGAATGATACCTCTTCATCAGGAAAATATGTTTTCAGGGGTTCATATCCTCCGTCTATGGGATTCTCAGCAAGATGGTCTGCCAGAGTTTGTCTTTTAACTGTCTTCTAAGTCATGTAAACAATGTCGAATTCGCTCAGCAGGATTTGCCACTTGGCTAGCTTTCTAGTGGGGATGGGTTTCTGAAAGATGTACTTTAATGGATCCATCCTTGATATGAGATATGTTGTGTAGGCACAGAAGTAATGCCTCAGCTTTTGGGCGACTCAAGTTAGAGCACAACAGGTACGCTCTAATAGAGAATATCAATCTCCTTATGAATCATGTCATGGAATATGATGGTCATGGACCGCATGTAGGTGGCCCCTGCATTCTTTAGGCCAAATGGAATCATCTTGTAACAATACACTCCCCACGGTGTAATGAACGTTGTTTTCTCAGCATCTTCCTCATCCATCCAAATCTGGTGATAACCAGCGAAGCAATCCACAAAGGACAGCAATTCATGCTTGGCACAATTATCAATTAAAATTTGTATATTTGGCAAGGGGAAGTCATCTTTTGGACTGGCCCGGTTGAGATCCCGGTAGTCGACGCAGACTCTGACCTTCCTGTCCTTATTTGGCATAGGTACAATGTTGGCTAACCATGTCGCGTGTTCCACTACCCGGAGAACTTTGGCGTTGATCTTCTTGGTAACTTCTTCTTTGATTTTCAAACTCATGTCGGGTTTGAACTTTCTGAGATTTTGTTTCACTAGTGGACACATTGGATTGGTTGGCAGTTTGTGAGCCACAATAGACGTACTTAGACCAGTCATGTCGTCATATGACTATGCAAATACGTCCTCATACTCTCTTACAAACTCAGTGTATTCTTTCTTTTTTGATGGTGACAAATGAATGCGAATGCGGGTCTCCTTGACGTTTTCTAAATCTCCCAGGTTGATAACTTCAGTCTCATCCAGGTTAGACTTAGGTATGTTCTCAACTTCTTTGACAATCTCTTCAAGTATGTCGTCTTTATCTGAATCAATGTCCGTTTGCTGCGTTGTCTCATTACATGTCACAGTGATCGGTTCATCAAGACAAGTAATAGTAATGCCCGAGGCTCGTCGGGCTTTGGTTGTCTTGATAGACTAGTTCTTGAGATATTTCCCCTTGATTACAGTCTGTATGGAAGGGCCTTCCTCCCCCTCCCCCTCTAGAACAACACAGCAATCCATATCTTCATCCTCTAGGAACAAACTCCTCATTGCTGCAAGTGCTTCTTCCTCGTATGAACCGTAAATAGTGTCGGCCTGCTTGAAAGTCTGTCAAGATGAGGTATCAGTTGCTCCAAAGGGTAATAGGGACCACGCCAAGGTGTCGACCAGTCGTTGAATTCCTGCCAAGTGTACTCATACCGTAGACCAAAAGTGGTGCCATGTTCCTTGAGCTTTATGGACTTCGTGATCCCTTGGAGGTTCTTACCGAGCCCTTTGCCTGACTCATATCCTTTCTAGTTCAGGATGCTCTCAAACTTGTTGTCCCACCACTTTTCCTTGTCGATAGCATTGACCCGTTCAATGTGGTGGTAAGTTCCTCCGCCTATCTTTCTTTTTCCGTCAATCACCGGAATAGTTTGACGACTATAAATAGGGTTGCTACCGTCACCATGAATAATCACCTCTTGGTGGTTCCAGTCGAAATTTACCGCCTGATGCAGCATTGATGCTACGGCCCCAGCAGCATGAATCCAGGGTCATCCCAACAATAGGTTGTAGGATGTTGGCACACCTATCACCTGGAAATCCACTTCGAACCAAGTCGGTCCCATCTGTAGACATAGATTGATCTCCCCCATGGTGGATCTATGAGAACTATCAAAGGTTTTCACATTGATCGCCCCATCCCTTATTTCATGTAGTCCTTTATCCAATTTCTTGAGTGTTATCAACGGACAGAGGTTAAGGCTGGAACCTCCATCGATCAAGATTCTTGTGATGAAATGATCTTCGCATTGCACTGTGATGTGCAATGCTTTGTTGTGCCCTAATCCTTCAGGTGGTAACTCGTCCTCATGAAAAGTGATTTTTTGACTCTCCAGTACCTGGACTACCATATTGGCCATTTCCCCACTAGTGATGTTGTTTGGCACATATACTTCACTCAACACTTTCAACAAAGCATTTCTGTGTGTTTCGAAATTTTGCAGCAGAGAGAGGATGGATATCTGTGCCTGTGTCTTGTTCAGCTGGTCGATGACTGAATACTCCTTAGCCTATACCTTTATCCAAAGGTCATCGGGACCTGCTTCGATAAGGGAAGGCCGGTTGGCAGCCTGTTTACTTGACTCGGCCAGATGCTCAGGGTTGTAGACCCTACCAATTCTCGTCATACCCTGTGCTGCGACAGCTTCCTCAGACCTGACCTTGCCTTTCCTTCTTGCCTCGGCTGTGTAGTCCCAAGGGATAGAATTTGAATAGAAGGGTGGCGTGGTTGACATTTCCACCAGAATTGGTGCAACCATCTTTACTTCAAACGGAATGTGTGTTCGAGGTGGCAAGACTGTGAGCTCGAATGATGCTAGTGCATTTGCTGGAGATACAAACTCAACTTCAATTGGCACTGGTGACTTTGCAGGTGGCGCTGCTTAAAACTCAAATGATATAGACATATTCATCTCAGCAGCCTCAGATGGCTGAATCTGGACTATGATCGGTATGAGAGTGACTGCGGGTTTCTTCGGGTCATCGCCTTCTGCGATCAACCCAATTGACCCATCGGGATCCCAATCATCTTCTATTTCAATCATATGGATACCTCTACCCTTATGGTCTAGTAGAGGATTGTCGCGGATGTTTGGAACGGGGTCTTTTTCCATAATAATCTTGTTGTCAATGAGAGGCTGTATTTTGTCCTTTAAAGAGCGGCATTCTTCGATGGTGTGTCCTTTCATGCCGGAATGGTATGCACAGGATTTGTTTGGGTTAACCCATTGAGAAGGGTTCTCAGGGGTGGTAGCAGGGATAGGTGTGACATAACCAGCGGCTTTGAGCTTCTCATACAGCTGGTCAATGGGCTCGGCTAGGCGGTGTATTGCTTTGGAGGGCGGCGATCAAAATTGGGACGAGGTCTAGGGAAGTTTTGGCGTGTAGGGGTGATTGGTAATGGGATGGCTGTTAATTATAAGTGTGGTACACAGGAGCGGGTTATGGATATCTGGGCGAAGCAGGTTGATATGTGGGTTGTGGAGCTTGGTAGGAAGGTGGTGGAGTTTGGTAATTTTGTGAGGGTTCTTGGTAATTCGGGGTTGGATGATATGTGAGTGGAGGTTTCGGATAGGTTTTGTATTTGAGTGGGGATTTGGTTCTTTGTGCAACCATTATGGCTCCGACGTCTCTCTTCTTAGACACACCACCGGACAGTAGAGCCTTGTTAGTGGCTTGCAAGGCTTCAAAATTTGTAACCATACCTCTTTTAATACCTTCTTCAATCTGCTCACCCAAATTGATGATGTCAGAGAAATTGTGGCCTCAACCATCATTAATCATTCATAATACTGCGGGTCCTGAGCCTGGACAAAGAACTTGTTCATATTTTCATCCTCTAGAGCAGGTCTGACTTTAGCGGCTTCGGACCTCTAGCGAGTATCATACTCGTGAAAGGTTTCTGTAGGTTTCTTCTTCAAATTTTGAATGTAGAACACATCTGGTGCGTTCTCTATGTTGAATCTAAACCTGTCCATAAAATCAGACGCCATGCTTACCTAGTTTGACCATTTCTTGGGGTCTTGGCTGATGTACCAAGACAATGCGTCTCCCTTCAAACTCCTCATGAACAACTTCATGTGGATTCTTTCATCTTTTCCACGCCAACCAATTTGTCGCAATAGGTCCTCAGATGGACTCTCGGATCACCGGTACCATCAAACATTTCAAACTTTGGAGGTTTGTACCCCTCAGGCAGTTCGATATCAAGTTGGATACAAAGGTCTTCATAATTCAACGCTTCAATCCCCTTGGTTCCTTCAACACCCTGGACTCGGCTGGTCAGTTTCCTAAGCTCCTCGGCCAGGTTCCTGATAATTAAATCCTTTTCGTCAGACTCGGATGCCCGTGGGATAGGCGGAGTAGAGTGGGTCATGGTTTCCACATAGATGGGATTTTTATAGGTGTGGAAATGGTCTTTTGTGGGCTTTTGAGGTTCTGGGATGAGTAGTGGAGTGTTATTTGAGGTGTGGCAAGCATTGGACTGCATCGGGAGAGTTTGGTTCTTTGGGGGAGTGGTGTGATGGTGAGGTGCGGGATGATTTTGTTGTCTTGAGATATTTTGTGGAGGTTTGGGGTTTTGAGCATTTGGAAGGTTGACGTCAGGGACGTTGAGGGAAAATGACAAATTGGCCAGATTCCAGACTTGATCGAGTTCTTCCTGAAACTTCAAAAATTTCTATTCAAGTGGTGACATGTTCTCATGTAGGACCTGAATACCTCGGCCATCAGTGGCCTCTACCCGTTCAATCATATTTTCCTTTCTAGTGCCGCTGGACTCTTCCATCTTACTTTTGCCTTTGTCTTTTCCCTTAGAAGGACTAGGGGGAGGAGTAGGTGGAGGGCCCTTGGATCTGGTCCGATAGGCTGATGATGCCAGAATGCACGAACTAACCTTTGGGGAGGGGAGTAAGAAAAATAAAAACAAAAGGTAACCAAGTCAGTGAGGATCTTGAAAAGAGTATTGCAGTATTTAAACACATAATGCGAAAATGAAAGCGTGTCCTAAGTTGGGAACCTCTTTGTGCTCGAGGTAGGCCTAGCGACAAATTGATTTGGAGAACATAAAATGCTAAATGCCTCATGTTATTGATAAGAAAAATAGACAAATCCCAAAACGATAGACGAAAAAATAAAAGTCACTAAAGGCCATTGGCCTTATTACATTGATAGAAAAATAAAGACATTCCTATCTACTTGGTCCCAGAAGGACCTTCCCCAGACTCGGCATTCTTTCTTTCCTTGTACAGTTTTCCCAGCTCGCGAAGTCCCAGCAGCAGGTAGGTTCTGGCTAGGTATCCCCTGCGGCTCCCTCAGCCTTTTGACAATCTTCGATTCTTTTGATGAACTTTTCTTCCAGCTCAATTATACCTCGTTCCAAATACCCCATCCTCTTGTTGGCGCTGATAGCCATGTCCTTCCATTCCTCAATCAGTGTTTTTTAGACTCATGTATCTTGTAGTGGTCATCCTCACTTTCCCGGATCCTTTTGCGCAGTTGGTTGTATTTGACTTGTGCCTCAGCCTTTTCATCTATAACCCTGTGACCTCAGACGTACCCCGGCTTGCTCTGACCACCCAGATCCTCTTTTAACCAACCAAGATAGAAAAGGGTACAACCGGCGTGATACATGTCTGGCTCGATGGTGTCTTTCTCAAGTATAACCTTGTAGTGCCATAGGTGCTGAGCTTGGCACTTGTGAGGACTGTCATTATTTTGAAATTCAGCTCGAAGATGGCTCATCTTCTCGACCCTAGGGATGACTTGCTTCCTTCCTACTTGCCTCATAACTCGAAGAGGGACATAAGGGTATGTCTCCCTTAGACCAATCAGTATCAGAAATGATGCGTCTCGGGATCAAATGATGAACTCATCCGTTGGAAACCATTCAAACATCCATTGAACCTATTCTTCAGTCAAGTTATCGAAAAGCTCAACCCATCCCTCAACATTTTCAGGCTGAGCGAACATGTCAGGGATATAATTTCATTCGCTTTGGGTGATGGAAAGCGATGTGGTCATCCCACATTCTACAGTGAATGTCCTGTCGATATTCGCCTTTTTGGAGATGTTCCATGAGCCAGAGTTGAAGTAATAAATTGCAACCTTCGAAATGCTTTGCTCCTTGTTGACACCTTTCTAAGGCCCGATTATGTCTGCAACGATCATGGACACAATGCTGAAATATTGCCCATTTAACCCTTCCATTATGGTCTTAGTTACCATGGCTAGCCTGGTATGGATCATTTCCTTCTTCATCGGGAACACGATCAAACCCAAAAAGCAAACCATAAACACGAACACTCGGTGATGGACGTGCCCTAGAGAGGTGATAGCAAATTTGTCATAGTAGGTACGGTATGATTTGTTGTAGCCATACCTTTCGTACATGTATTCAAAAGGAATGTACAAATCCTCCAAACATACCAGTTACGCGTCCTTTTTCAGATACATCATTTTGAGGAAACTTTTTCCTGTGCGGTTCTCAGGCATCAACAACACCGGAGTTTCCCATACTCGGTTAGCCAGCCCTCTTATCTCTTCTATCAAAAGTACCATTTCGATGTTCCCAAAGCGGAACACGGACCTTTCACGGTCCCAGAACAGGGTAGCAGCCTCTATTATCATTTTGTTGGGCTGGATTTCCAGGAGAGATGGTAGGTTACCCAAGTGTTTCCTGACGATAGCTTTGTTGCTAGAGTGCAGATCCTCCCACCAACTCAACAGTTTTGGGTGGATGTTGCAGACCATGTCGAATCTGGGGATTTCGTGCCTCATTTTTCTGCAAAGCAAATAAGGTTAGGCCCTTACCCCCACCAGAGTCGACTATTTATCGTCAATAATTAGCAGGAAGCATTTAGTTCTCCAAATAAATGCACAGAACATGAGGGCGTCCGTTTGGGTTTAGGGAAACCCGATGGACTTTTGGATAAGGCTATCTTAAAAGCTATCGTGCGGATGACACTTTAGCTCGACTAGGTTTGACCATGATGCATGCAATAGTGCAACAGAGTAAGGTTTCTATGGGGTTATAGACCGGTACCCTTGAGCGGACAACTCAAGGGGGAAAGGCACGGAATCATCGACTGCACCGCTGATCGACTAGTTTTACTGCAAATAAGCCTTTCCGAATTTAGTGGGTGATAATATAGGAAGGGCACAACCACTCATCAAGTGTTGCTATAATAATTTGTTTGGCACGAGTGGAGTATGAATGTTGAGCATGATTTATGCAATAAGTATTAAAACAAGTTGTCACGTATTTGCACGTTAAAGAAAGCGGTAAAAACGGTAGTAATGATTTAAAGCAGTTACAAAAGGAAACAAAGATACATGTCAGTTACGTTTTTGAAGAAAATTAAATACCCGAAGTAAACAATATTTCATGTAAAGGGAATAGGAAAAGGTGCAAGTATTTAAAATAAAGGCATAAATTCACGAAACAATTTGAAGTGGTAAAAGCCTGGATATCCCCAACAGAGTCGCCATGCTGTTGCGCCCTCTTTTTCCTCCTCGCGGAATATCGGGTTTATGACATTGGTTGGGACAACTATTTCCTTTTGGGAAAGGGGTTTGCATATTTTGAAGAGTCGCCACCTAACGATTTTAACGGTGCGTTAGGGCACCTAAGTGATTCAATTATAACTACGTTGCTAACCATAGATTTGGATAAGGGCTTGAAATTATCCTAAGGGGAAGGTGTTAGGCACCCCTCAGGATCCACAAGTGTGGTTACCGGCCAAATGGTTTTTTGAATTTGTACAACTAGAAAATAACAAGTAAAGGCTCAACTAAAAGGGGATTTAAGTCTTAAGCATGCAGATGTCTTAAAAAAGAGTAAAGAAGATTATATTTTGAAAAGGAATTACGAGCTAGCATATAAAGGTGTCCTAGGTTTATAATAATATGGATCACATCAATGCAATACCCGGTAATCACTCCTCGAAGAGGGGATACACGTGGTATTAGCACACCGGTCATCATATCCATATTTTACCCTTCCCACCCCGTGAAGGTAATTAAAGCGTGTGTTGGTCACAGACTCTATTGCATGCTATTACCCGTCCCATCCTATCAGTCCTAGAGGAGACTAGGACTACTATCCTAAAAGAAAGTACTAGTGTGACCCCTAGGTTTAAAGGACAAGATTCTAAGTGACAAACAACGACAATTAGGACTTCAGATAAGGGGAAAACAAATAAGAGCAGATACGAGGCACAAGTATTCCTCCAAAGATTATGCACATTATTAGCACGACTCAAACACAAGTAAGTCCCTTATTAACTTCAGAACCTAAGACATGATATCTAGGTGAGAATGCAATAGTGAGGCAGCTTTATTACTGATTTCAGAGGATGAATTATATCAGCTTCTTACTGATTATAACCATTAATAGTCAAGCAGCAGGTATAAAGGAGTATGTTTCCAATTTTAATAGATTTAACACCTAAGCATTGCCTAAGCGTATGAACAATACTCAGTAATTACCCGATTATTAAAGAAATTGTTACAAGTTAGTTTGCCTAAACATGTTGTACTTAGGTGTTGCAAAACAAAATACAGAACTATTATCAGTTGTTTGAAAACATGGTGAAACTATTTTTAGGGCCTTTTTCATGAAATCAGTAGTTAAACTACGTGTTGAATGAGGTCCTAAGACATGATATCTGATATGCACACATAGGGATGCAGAATGGGTGGTATGCAGAATTCCTAGGCAGGATTTCTAAATGCATAAAGTCACAGTATTTGAACATGCTATGCAGCAAGTATGAGGATGACTTGTTTATTAGCGCATTATTATCCTAAGAATGATTCCTAGGCGTACCACAACATTACATCGATATTAGAATTGGTTTACATAAATAACAGGTTTATATTAACGTTTAATCCTAGAGCATGATTTCTATATGATAAACGATAATACCATAATAGGATGCTGAAACAGTAAACATGGATCTAAGGAACATGATATCAAATTCATGATATGCTTGCATACAATCATCCCTAAGCATGAATTTCTAGTGCACACGTAAGAAATGTAAACCTAGAAGCATGGTATCTTCCCTTTAACATGGATAACCTGTATAATTACCCTTCCCTTTTCACTATCCATTCCCCAAATATTGTTTACAAATTATTACAGGCCGGGAATTATGAATTACATAACCAAAGAAGTTACTTCTATAGGGAGCCTTCAATTAGGCCCAGATCTTCCAAACCTCAATGCCTTTGGAGTTTCATAGCCTTTCATAGTCCGGGTGTGTCAAAGTTCCCTAAGGACCTCAAGGGCTCCCGGGCAGTGCTCACATCCAGACATAGCCAAAATAGAGTAAGTGCAGTGTGGAATAGCCAACCTCTGTGTCAAAGTTCAGAGGGAGCTCAAGGGTCCCAAGGCAATGATCACACAGAAGGGGCAGAACTTAGACTTCTAAGAGTATATGTGAGAGTGATTTTTTTATTTTATTTTAAAAGGGGTTTAAGTAAGAAAACAGTTTTGAGAAAGGGTAAGTAAGAAAATAGTTTTGAAGAGGGAAATAGAAGGTTAACATCACACAAAGGACCAGGGATAGTCCAACAATCACAAACAGAGGTAGTGGGATTTGAGGGAGAAATACAGAGCATGTGAAGGCAGACATGCAGCAGGCAGACACACATATAGGCATATTATCAGAAACTCCTAAGGGTTAAGAGGATTAGCGGTACAGTAAAGTACTAGGTTAGATTAACACCTAAAACAACTAAGACCATGATTAAACCAATGTACCAGTCATAGGCTTGTAAGAAGTAGGTGCTAAGTATACAGAAACATGCTGGTCATAAACAAATAAAGACTAACTTAACATGCAGAGGGGAGTTCAGGATCATAGATACATGTTGAATAATAAGTAAAATAAAATTAGAAGCATACTGAATTACAACAGTAGTAGAAACATGTTGGTTTGAGGACTGAAATCTAAATTAGAACATACCAGTGAAGTGAAGAAAGCAGTAACACAAACAGGACGTAGGAGATGCACAATATTTAGCCTTGGCTTGCAGCCGGTTAATTTAGAATAGTAATAGCTAGCACAGAAGAGAGAGCATAGAGTTTTTTTTTAATTGTGAGAGAGAGATTTTGAACAGATCAGTTCGTGTCTGTGTTAATGAAAGAGTAGTGTATATGTAGTTTGAAAACAGATGGTAAATAAGGTAGGAATCAAAGTTAACCCTTTATTAAGGGACTGAGTATCAATCAATGTAAAATCAGTATACGTATCCCTTAATTGAAGGAATCAAGTTCAAACGGTATTATGCAGATAGCAAATAAGTAAAGATACCATATGTGACTGCATATATCATGTAAGGAAATAAATTAGCATAGTACAAGTATGGAACATGCAATTGAGTCTAGGTTCAGAATATTTCAATTAAGGAAAGTGTATAAGAATTAATTGACAACAGGTTTATTCATAAAAATAAGGCATGAGATGATTCAGATTCTAAAAATTAGTGAGGAAATTTTCAAATCACAGGAAATCAATGTTACTCAAAGGGAAATACCACAATTTTAAGGAAATATTCGAAAATCAGGCAATCAGTATTACTCAAAGAAAAATACTCGAAAATCAGTAAAGAGTATGGTGTAAAATCACTAAAGCACTAATCATACTCATTCAGAGATTCAAAAATGGCAAAACTATACTGGAGTAACACATATTGAGCAAAAATCAGAAACCCTAATCACGAAATTAGGGATACATATCAGAAAAATAGCAGATAATTATAGGAATCCGTAGATAATCATAGTCTAGGTAGAGGCGGCAAAGAATCAGAAATCCTAATCAGTAAATATAGAGAAAGAAATCACAAAACACATAGAGTATACACGCAAGCAAAGTGGTCATCATAAAATGAACTCAGATTCACATATTGAACCCAGAAATCTGTTGCCTTTTTATCAAGATGAATCAAACAAGGAGAGAATGGCTCGAATAATGCTTAAACACAATAAAATCACAGAAATAATACTTAGAAACTAGAGGAAGAACTGTTTTAAAAAGAATCTTGAAACCCTGGTTTTGAGAAATGAAGAGTCGTTTCAGAAAACAAGAAGATATTTGAGGAAAACATCATAATAACTCATAACAAGCACAAATCTAGGGTAGATCTGAAGGAATCAGAAGTTTCAAACCTTAGGGTTTCACAGAAAACCTCAAAGAAGATGAGAAAGACCTCGAACAGCACTGGCTCGAGCCTCAGGGTCATAAACCCTACTCGGAATCAAGCTTTGGAGGCTTGAAGTAGACAGGTACACCATGGGTGTAAGTAGACAGGTTCTCGCCCTTTGAGGGCCTTAGGGATGACAATACCGGCATAAGAGAGCCATGAGAAACAGGGGTGATGGAGGTTTCAGAGTCTTCGGCGAGGGGTGGCCGGAGAAGATGAAGAGAGCCATCGAAGCTGAAGAGACTAGAGAGAGAGAGATGAGAGTACAGAGATGTGAGTCGGTGAGAATGAGAGGGGTTGGGAGGGGAGGTAGTTTGAATTAATTAAGGAAATAGGAATCTTGGCCGTTGATCTAATTTGATCAACGACTCAGATTGGTTTGGGGTTGGGTCGGTATGGAATTGGGTCTGGGCTGGGTATTTAATTGGAATGAAGGGTTGGGTATTGGTTTGGTTTAATCTGATGGGTTGGGTTTAAAAATAGGCTAGATTTTAAATAAAATGGGGCTATTAGTTAAATACTCTTAAAATCAAATGAATAATTACTAAAATAGCCAATAATTATGTAAAAATGAAATTAATGCCATATAGATGAAAATTAAGGTAATTAGCTAATATTAAAACACAAAAATGACTAATTATCGAATTAAAATAGCATGAATGCGCAATTAGGCCATAGTTGCAAAATTCGTGTAATTATAGTTAAACAACGCCTAATTGGTTAGTTTGTGAAATAATTAAAACCTAATAAAATTAAATATGATTAAAAATGACATATTTTGCTGGGAAACATTTTGAAATTATTTATAATATAATTTATGAATAATTACTGAATACAGAAATACTAAATAAATAGAAAACTGAGTTGATATAAAATACAAAAAATTGTGGAAAAATACCACCCACATAAAAATGATTTTAAAAGTAATATGTAAGTTTGAAAATAATTTTGAGGAAAAATTGGGTATCAACATCAATTGTTCCTCGATCACCTGTCCCTCGGGTTCAACTGAGGGTGTAGACTGTGACTGTTATTTGGCTACCTGCTCGTGTTTGGACTTCTCCGAGGTGTAAGGTGTCTTGGTGTCATGTCGTGTACCGCGAACATCTCCTTTGCTGCATGTTTCTCTCCATACACTGTTTTTACACCATCCTTTGTTGGGAACTTCATCATTTGATGAAGAGTTGATGGCACTGCCCCCATGCTATGTATCCACGGCCTCCCAAGTAAGGAATTGTACCTCATGTCACCTTCGATGACATGGAACTTGGTATCTTGAATTGTACCGTCCACATTGACTGGGAGGATGATTTCCCCCTCATTGTCTCACTTGTCATGTTGAATCCATTGAGGAATCGAGAGGCGGGTACGATCTGATCGAGCAGTCCGAGCTGCTCCACTACCCTCGACCTGATTATATTGGCCGAGCTACCTGGATCCACGAGCACACGTTTAATTTGAATTTTATTCAAAAGAAAAGAAATTACCAATGGATCATTATGAGGCTGAGACAAGGCCTCAATGTGCTCTTCAATGAATGTAAGAGCGTCCTCGGGTACATAGCTCCGGGTTCACTTTTCCGTTGTGATGGATATTTTTTTTCGTTTGAACAAGGGTCTCTACGGGACGTCGATGCCTCCAATGATCATATGGATGATATGTTGCGGTTCCTCATGTTCATTTTTCTTGTTCGCTTCTCTTTCTCGAAA
This sequence comes from Nicotiana paniculata, assembly GCA_005239505.1. NCBI lineage: Eukaryota > Viridiplantae > Streptophyta > Magnoliopsida > Solanales > Solanaceae > Nicotiana > Nicotiana paniculata. The sequence goes on from MDKI01144460.1 coordinate 44,329, forward strand.
TTGATTCTTTGCTCGATCGCTGAGGAATTCACGAAGGTGCCTTCGCTGATCAGTCGGGATACCTCCTCTCGAAGCTTTCTACAATCCTCGGTCCTATGACCTTGAGTGCTGTGGTATTTTCACATTAAGTTGGGGTTCCTTTGGCAAGGATATGACTGCACGGGCTTTGGCCACCTGGTATCTCTGATCTTGCCTATGGCTGATATGATGTCCGAGGCATCGATGTTGAAGTTATATTCCGACAATCGGGGTGCCTCCATTGGTCTCGAATGCCTGTCAAACCCGGTCTTGCTCATAATTCCCCGGGAGTTCCGACCTCGATCCGTCCCTCGATCATTTCGAGGTATATCCTGTCTCGAAGTGTTTCTTCGATCTCTGACGTACGGTTGATATCTCTCTTTGATCGGCCTCGGATCTCTTTCTGCATTCCTTAATTCCTTTTCTAAGAGCCTGCTCGAATATACTGAACCCGAGGGAGCTCCCAATTGGTCCTCCACGACCCTGATTTTGGATTGATACATGTTGTGCACATCCTCCCAAGTTATGGCGGGATACTCAACCAAATTCTGCTTCAGCTACTTCGAAGCTATCGAGCTTCATTCATTCAGGCCCTGAGGGAAGGCCTGTACTGCCCAGTCATCGGAGACCGGTGGTAATTCCATTCGCTCCATCTGAAAGTGATATATGAACTTCCTTAGCATCTCATTCTCTCTTTGTTTAACCTTGAAGACATCGGACTTTCTTGTGGCGACCTTACTGGCGCCAGCATGCGCCTTCACAAAAGAGTCTGCTAACATGGCAAACGAGTCTACTGAGTTCGGGTGCAGGTTATGATACCACATCATGGCCCCCTTCGACAATATTTCTTCGAATTTCTTCAACAAAACGGATTCAGTCTCATCATCTTTTTGGTCATTTCCTTTTATACCACAAGGATACGTGGTAATGTGCTCATTAGGATCTGTGGTCCCGTTGTACTTTGGGATATCGGGCATTCTGAACTTCTTCAGAATGGGCTTCGGAGCCGCGCTTGCTGGAAATGGTTTTTGCACTAACTTCTTCGAATCTACCCCCTTCAAAATCGGAGGTGCGCCCAGGATCTTATCGACCCTCCAGTTATAAGTTTCCATTTTTTTGTCGTTGGCCTTTATCTTCTTTTCTCCTAACTCAATCCTTTTAGTAAGGTCCTCGAGCATTTCATAATAGTGGGGTCTGTTCCTGACCCATTATTACTCGATCTTTCTAGTGCTTGCTCAACTCGAGGAGCTGTTTCTGGTCCTGTTATGTTCAGGTCTTCTGCTGACTTTGTAACTGAGCTATAGCCATTTGCTGTGCTTGTAACATTTCGAAAATGACATGTAGGCTGAATTCTCTTTCTTCCCGAGCTTGTTTTCTTTGCGCTTCATGTTGGTCACCTCCACGCACGCTTCCGTCGGTACCAGTGTCTATATCAACATGCAAAGCATTGTGTGAGCCTACATCGACAGGTATCTGTGCTGGTGCCACCCCAGGGTTTTGCAGTGGCACACCGACGACTGAGGCAGTTGTATTGTTTTCTCCATGGAGCTCAAGACCGTTGTTTTCATGTGCATTTGTTGAGTTAGACATCTTTTGACCTAAAATCAAAGATTCTTGGACAAGAAAAAGTGTGAAAAATAACTTGTGTTTTCAGAAAACTAGCACCAAAACAATCACTATTATTTTAAGCCCCACGGTAGGCGCCAATCTATTTACCTTGAAAATAGTTTTAACAATTATATTTAATTTGTGGTTTTAAGAATATGTGATTTATTCTAACACTAGTTGATTATTAGGAAGTAATAAGTGCAAGTAAAGAAAATGAGATAAGCAAATCAAAGTCGTCACGAAGCCGGGGATTCTCGAGCTCAGTAATATCGGAGACCTCGAGGGTAGCCTTTGGAAGTTAATAATGGATAATAAATGAAGAACAATAAATGGAGAGCAATAAATGAAGAACAATAAAGCAGTAGGACAACTTTGATCACGTTAAGCGAAAAAAGCAGAGAATGTTCTATTGCAGTGAATATTCACGTACCTTACAAAATGATAGGGATCCCCTTTATATAGGAGGAGAGAATACCAATATAGTACATGTCTAATTATGACAAAGAAATACTATTGGTACAGTTGTATAACGACTTAGTACAGACTTGTACTATTTCTTGCAGACCCTATCAGTTCTAACCTCGTGTCCTTGGGAATTTTCCCGCCTTTCCATGACGGTCATCGATTTTTATACTGCCTCGAGATCTGCTTTGACGATCCTTCGATATACTCTCTCGAGGGATGCACCTTGGGGTCGAACTTCTGACTCGGCTTCGAGCCTCTCGAAACCAGACTTGAAATGCCATAGAGCCTTAAAATAAGACTTCCCCGATTTTGACCGTATACACATAATTATTGGATATACACTACAACAAGAAGTAAAGTGTACAATACAAAGGAAGACAAAATAATAATGCAAAGGAATTGAACAAAAAAAGAAACAAAAACAAAAACGTGAAAGAGAGCAAAGTTAGGCAGCAAAAATTTGAATTGAAGTAAAGAAGTCAGCGAAGCGAGAATAATTGCTCGCTATAGAGCATGTAACGACCCGACCGGTTGTTTTGATATCTAGCGCGTCGTTCAGCGATTTGAGGTCGTGAGCAGCTCTATTTCAGGTATTATGACTTGTAGGCGTGGTCGGAACTGAATTCCGGGGAGTTTAGAGTTGATTTGGAAAGAAAATTCTCATTTCAGAAGCCTTAAGTTGGAAGAATCAACTAAGATTGGAATTTTGAGGAACCGACCTCCGAATCAGGATTTGATGGTTCCTGCTGGTTCGTATGATGATTTCGGACTTGGGCGTATGTCCGGATCGAGTTTTGGATAACCAGGGAGCGTTTCGATGCATATTGTGGAAGTCAACATCTTTGAAGAAATTTCCTAAGTTTGGCCTGAAGCGCATTTCAGTGATGTTGATGTCCGTTTGGGGTTTCGAGTTTTGGAATAGCTTTGTGTGGTTATTCTTGAGTTGGGAGCGCGATCGGAAGTGAATTCGGATGTCCGTAGGTCATTTTGGAGTCATTTGGATAAAGATAGAAATTTAAAGGTTTTTGAGAAATCCGACTGGAAGTGGATGTTTTGATAGCAGGGTCGGAATGCGATTCTGGAAGTGGGAGCAGGTCCGTAATGTCGAATATGACCTGTGTGCAAAATTTGGGGTCAATCGGACGTGATTTGATAGGTTTCGGAATCGGATGTAGAAATTAGAAATTTTTAAGCTCATAAAGTTTGAGTTTGAGTGCGATTCGTGATTCCGGCGTTGTTTGATTGGTATTTAAGGCCTAGGGTGTGTTTCGGGGTGGTTTCGGGTCAATTTTGGATGATTTGTTGTTGTTGGTTTGCTGGTGTAGAGATTGTTCTTCGCGAACGCGTAGGGCCTCATGCGTTTGCGTAGAAGGAAAATTTGAGGTTGCTGGATTTGGCTTTCGCGAACGCGTGGTGGTGGACGCGAACGCATAGAAGGAAATGGGAGCTGGGGGCCTGGGGGTCGTTGTCTTATGCGAACGCGGAGTGGCGCGTGCGGACGCGGACGCGGACGCAGAGGTATAGGGATGCTGATCATCGCGAACGCGTTCGTTGGGGTGCGAACGTGTAGAGTAAAATGTTGGGCCTGGATTTTTGGGCTTCGCGAATGCATCCACCGCGTTCGCGAAGAAGGATGGGCAGCACCTGGGCAGATTGTTTTAAATCGAGGTTTGAGTTCATTTCACCAATTTTTCACACGGCTAGGGAGATTTTGGAAGGATTCAAAGGGGGATTTTCATCATGCATCACTAGGTAAGTAATTTCTTCATGTTTCTAAGTTAAATACAAGATTATGTGCATGAATTAGACATGGAAATTCGTAGGAAATTGGGAAAAATCTTAAAGGAACCTAGAAAATGATAATTTGGATTTTTAGCCACGAATTTGAGCATGGAATTTGGTGTAAATTGTATACTTGAACTAGTAAAGCTATGGGTAGAATTTATCTTCGAGAAATTTTGGATTCCGGGCACGTAGGCTCGAGGGTATTTTGGTTATTTCACTAAGCGGGGTTGGGAAATTATATAATTTGGAATTTTTGCAAATATTAGAGTATATATTCATTGGTTTGTCGATGTTTGGATAGTTTCGGAGCGTTGTGCAACGATTTCAGTCATGGGAAGGGCTTGGAGGTCGGTTATGGAATTTCGGAGCGAGGTAATTCTCCTTTCTAACTTTGCGAGGGGGAATTGTCCCCCTAGGTGAACTAATTAAGTATGTGTTACTATCTGATGGGGCTACATATGCACGAGGTGAGGGGAGTCCGCGCGTAGCTACTATTAGGCCATGACCGGGTAGCCTAGGACCCACTAGCATGCCTTACCTGTTGTACCTGTTATTGTCTGTAATATTAGACTGCTAATATAATCGAAATTGAAATTGAATGACTAAGGAAGATTAGATTTTATTTTCTTAATCATCTAAAAAACAGAATTAATTTCCTTCGTGGGCAATTGTATTTCCGGATAAGGTTATATTATTAAACATTATAAAAACTTGGCAAGTGAATTTCGAAAAAGGATTTAAATACTATTTCGTGGTTTTTAAAAGAGAAACTTGTCATTTACTTGGGTATTTGTTTTCCCGACATAGTCGGGGTGGACTGTTGATTGTGCATGACTGCATGTGATCGCTTCGCAATTTACATTCTGCGAGCGGAGTGTTATTTCCCCCACGCTCATGGGAGCGGGTCGTACGCCACAGCGAGATTGAAAGAAATATTATGGTTCGGGCCGTTCGACCCTCGGCAGTGTACAGAGATGATTATTATGATGGCTCAGGTCGGTTGTCCTTATCCCGTATGCGCATGATGAATTGTTAAATATTTTCATGGTTTTGAAGTGATAATATATTTGGGGGGAAATAAAGAAGTAATTGTTTAGTTAAGATATTTGGGGGAAAACAAAGAAGAAATTTGTTTATTTAAGACATTCGGGGGAAAATGAGGAAGTAGTAACTGTTTATTTACTTCCAGTATTTATTTGAATTTCAGTGCTTTATATATGCATGCTGCTTTATTAACTTTACATGCCTATCGTGTTCATCTTATGCTGTTAAATTAATTGTTGGACCCTAGTGAGTGTCTAATTCGCCCTCTTGTCACTACCTCTCTGAGGTTAGGCGGGTGACTTACTGAGTACACGTTGTTTTTGTACTCATGCTACACTTGCTGTGCATTTTTACTGCACAGGTACCTTCATAGTTACATGGATGGTTGGAGACTTAAGCGAGATGCACCATCCAGAGGCGATCTGCGGCTGACAGAGTCTCTCTCGTACTGTATTTATTTTTATTTTAAATTTCCTTGTCAAATTTGTATTTTGGACAGGCTTTGTGATGATTGTATAAATTCTTAGAAATCGCTCATGTACTTGTGACACCGGGTTCTGGGATGTGTTGGGATATAATTGCTAAAATGGAATATTCAAACTATTGTTTTACTTGATAGATTTTTTTTAGTTAATATGTAATAAAGTGTAAGGAAATTCTTCTTCATAATTGATAAAACAGGAAATTGTTTCAACTAATTAATGTTTGGCTTGCCTGACAATGATGTCCGGCGCCATCATGACCTTATAGATTTTGGGCCGTGACAACATGGTATCAGAGCTCTAGGTTCCCTTAAGTCTCACGAGTCATGAGCAAGTGTAGTAGAGTCTTGCGGATCGGTACGGAGGCATCTGTACTTATCTTAGAGAGGCTACAGGGATGTTAGGAGTACTTCCCTTCTTGATTCCTCATCGTGCGATTTGATTCCTTTAGGGCTTATGCCTAAGTTTATTCCTACTCAAGCTTACGCGTCGCGAAGCGCTTGCTATGAATCAGGAATTTGAGGAATTGAAATGGTGCTACGGATGTAATTCGAGATGTTTCCATGTGTAATTGGTTGGGGCTGTTGTTATGGCCCTGCAAAAGAATAATATGTTGTTTCAGCTTAGTAGTTGTGTTTCTGAGAGCCTTAAGGCTATGCTCAGGTAGTGATGATGCTTGCGATTGGTTATCGCGTGATGTCGATATGGTGATAGAATGCTTGCTCGTATGTTGGGGGTGATGAATGGTTTGAAGGGAGGTCTTCTCAGAGTGTGATTTCGAGATTTCGGTATTTTAATTCCGGCAGAGGAAAGGCATTTGGATTATGAATGGTCTGGTTGGGGTTGATAAAGTAGTAAGACTTGGTGTCTTCAAGAGGTGGGATATGCAATTGTGATGTGAAGTCATCGTCATTAATCGAATGGAATGTGTTAAGTTTGTCGGTGCTATGGTTTCTTCAGTTGCATGGGGTCAGAGTATTGAGAAGAAGTATTGAAGAATGCGGTTGGCAGAGACCATGAGGTGTAGTGGTTCAGTACTAGATAAGTGTTGATAATGAAGGCAGCTAGAGAAAGATGATCTTCGGAGAGCTTGAAGTCGTGGTGATTTGCTGATTTGAGAGCTACAGAGAATGATCCTGAAGTGAGGCGGTGGTTCCATTTCTAGGAGACCAGGTGTAAGAAGCGAAAGTCGAGCACGCAAAGTGGGGGAGCAGCAGCATAGTTTGGAATTTGAAGATATTGTCGCGCATTTAATGGATGTCCATGAGGAGCGGACGGACTAGTAAATTTGGTAAATGAAGCAGAGCGTAGGATGGGGTATTGAAGTCGCAGAGAGCGTGCATTTCAGCGTCGTTGGAAGGTGTCCGCGGGTGATTTTCACAGGAGGGTTATCTCCTGTGAATAGGTTAGCGGGGGCATGGTTGGCAAGTCTCTGTGAGAGGTTCTAGTGGCTATTCGGTAGGAGGCAGAATGTGTGAATGATGCTAGAGAATTTGAGCGTTTAGGGAGTGCTAGCGAGAGAATATGGAGGAATTGGATGGATTGGTTGAGCAAGATCATGTTATCAAAGGAGAAAGGATCTCGGCAGGGTCTAGAGTGTTGCAAGGAGTAGCTTCGGGCTAAGTGGGGGAGTCCCACCATCTGCAGTTGGGTTGCAGGATTGTGTTATCACAGGGTTGCGGATTGTCGGTGTGTTGGCAAGTTATTACAGCTAAGGGAAGGAGTAAAATGGTGATTGTGCGTGGTATTTGATGCATATGTTCAAAAGTTGGCCCTATCGGGCCAGGGTTAGGCTTTGGAAGATTCAGAATTTTGCTTAAGGCATAGGTGAGTTGTCAGGATAGTGATTCGGTCACGTGTTTATTTGAAAGGGGTGTTCATGTGCTAGAAGAGCCTTGGAGTTGATTGTATCCGGGGCCAGTCAGAGTGGGTGACTCTCAATAGCGGTCCTAGTGAGTTCAAAAGTTAAGAACGCGATGTTTATAGGGTTTCAGGAAGCAGTATGATCGAGAATTGAGCTTTTGCAGAGTAATTTCTGAGAAAAAAGAAGATGGCTGGAATGTTCTATAATATGTTTCAGCGTGTAGGATAGTATAGGAGGAGTGAGAGAAATAAACTTCGGATTGTAGAAAGATTATCAGGAGGGTGTGAGACGGGTTGCGGGATTTAGGCAGCATGCTCTCGTGAATCAAGGTCACTCGGGGTGAGTGAGGGTTGAGTTTGCTATGAGTTGAAGGAATTTGCTATTATTCCTGAAGCAATTGAAGATGATTAAAAGAAGATAGATTGATTAGCCATGGTTGAAATGGCACATTTACGATAGTGATCAGTTCCTTCGGTGTGATTAAGTTATGCATATGGTTTGTGCCAGTGTGTGCGGGGCTTGTCAGCCGTCGTAATGGATTTTATGTGGGAGCATTTGAGTGCTATGGCCTGTCAGGTGTAGGCGGATCCCGAAAGGGTTATGGTGGTATAGACTACTACTTAAGGATTTGCATGTTGGGTGATTGTGGGAATTCACTTGTGTGTTGAGATGGTACTCTTGAATTGAGTTAAGTAAAAGGTTTCTATATGATGAAGTGTTCCCCCTATTGGTAGTTCATAAGTTATGATGGAATTCTTGCGATGCCTCATATTGGCATGTAGGTGCGGTAAGCAGTATGTAACTGGGAGTAAGAATCGAGATTGCGGTTCGGTGTTAATAAGGATGTCATGAGCTCGGAAGAGCAAGAAAAAGTGATTTAAAAGTTCAGAGTAAGCTGGTGTTATCTTCAGTGTCACCTGAGATTGATATTCGGTGGAAGAGGCTTTGTACCCTGGTTATGAGTTCTTGATTTGTCTTACAGCGTAGTATGGCCAGTGGTGGATGTGCAGATTTGCTACCTTGTGTAGAAGGTCGTGGGAGCATGACCGCGGGAAGATTGTATAGGTGTGACATGTAGTCACTTGATGGATTGAGGATTTGGACTGAGTATAAGGAAGTGCAATATTGCTTAATTGATAATTTATGCCTGGAAGGCGTTTAGTTCATTTGGTTGTGGATTGTGAGGTGTTTGTCCCGTCTATGATGGTTGTTCTCGCGTATTATGAGAGAAAGTGGTTTAATGTGGACCCAGTGAAGCTATTAGCTTAGTTTGGTGCGAGCAAGGTAGACTCGATGTTTGTGGATGGATTTAAACATAATTATGGGTTCCGTATGAGCCAGGCATGTTCATTTCAGTAGAGCGCTTTTTCATGGGGAAGTATTAGAACAGCAGATGTTGCTCCGTCTTCGTCAAATTCATGCGATATTGTGATTTGTGCCGTGTGAGTTGTGAAATGTCTTGGTGATTTCTTATGTGTTGAGGTCCCGCGTAGTGGGGATGTTATGTGAGAAGGATAGCTCTTGAGATCCGGAGTGTGTATATATATATATATATCGCACCTCAGTTGTGCTTGAGCTTTGTAGCATGCGGCTTTATCAGTCTCCCCAGGATGGTATTATGCACATAGCGTGCTTATGATCGATATTCAGTAATGTTTAATAATGAGCAATTCAGCTCCGTATATATTTCCTTATGTGAGTTTTATGATGGGATCAGGTGGCACGCCGCCACGGGTATGTCATTTGGATCGGATAGCACACCACAACAGTGTGATGATGAGAAGGGTTAATTTATATTTATTTTCTTATGTTTTACTTCCTATTTTCTGAGAAAAGTTCATATTAGTTGCGTGAGTTGAATAGTCCCTTCCTGAGTCATTTCTTATCTATCATGTTCGAGTTATGGCCTATCGGCGCGATGTGGTATCATGTGAGGCTGTTGATCATGTTTGGGGTGATTTGTTGTCTGATCAGTTCACACTGAATGAGATGAGATTATCGGATCAGGGATCAGTGCAATAAGGTTATGTGAAGTGTATATTAAAGAACAAATACCATTATTCAGGTTCGTAATGAGGTGATGATTCTAGTCAAGATGAGTTATTCAACGATTTGTTAACTCTGTAGTTGGGTATGAATTTCTGCACATTTCCTCTGTTGTGGTGGTATCGTCAGCATTATAGCAAGATGTATGTATATTTGTTATGAGGTGCATCAGGAGCACCAGATTCGTGAAATTTTGGCTATTAAGGTTAAGGGAGTATCATTATGGTCAGATGATGAGTTATGTAGTGCATGGTGCTGATTCAGCAAAGGTAAGTGGTCATGTTCTGGTACATCGTGTAGTAGTTGATACGGTGGTTATATATTGGAACTAGGCCTGGCAGAGAAATTTCAGGTGTTTGAATGAATTCTGCGCTTATTATATGGATAAAAGAAGAAATCTTCAGATTTGATCAATCTAATGTACTCAACTGGGTTGTGGTAGCACCGGCAGGTGGTCGAGGTGTTAAACAGTGATTTCAGATAACTCAAGAGCAGTTCTTGGCACGTTCAAGGATGAGCGTCTGTTTAAGTGGGGGAGAATGAAACAACCCGACCGGTCGTTTTGAGATCTAGCGTATCGTTCAGCGGTTTGAGCCCGTGAGCAGCTCTGTTTCAGGTATAATGACTTGTAGGCGTGGTTGGAACTGAATTCCGGGGAGTTTAGAGTTGATTTGGAAAGAAAATTCTCATTTCAGAAGCCTTAAGTTGGAAGAATCAACTAAGATTGGCATTTTGAGGAAACAACCTACGAATCAAGATTTGAAGGTTCTTTCAGGTTCGTATGATGATTTCGTACTTGGGCGTATGTCCGTATCAGGTTTTGGATAACCCGGGAGTGTTTCGATACATATTGTGGAAGTCAGCATTTTTGAAGAAATTTCCTAAGTTTGGCCTGAAGCGCATTTTGGTGATGTTGATGTCCGTCTGGGATTCCGACTCTGGGAATAGCTTCGTATGGTGATTTTGGAGTTGGGAGCGCGATCGGAAGTGAATTTGGATGTCCATAGGTCATTTTGGAGTCATTTGGCTAAAGATAGAAATTTGAAGGTTTTTGAGAAATCCAACTGGAAGTGGAAATTTTGATAGCGGGGTCGGAATGCGATTCCGGAAGTTGGAGCAGGTCCGTAATGTCGAATATGACTTATGTGCAAAATTTGGGGTCAATCAGACGTGATTTGATAGGTTTCGGCATCGGATGTAGAAGTTGGAAATTTCTAAGTTCATATAGTTTGAGTTTGAGTGCTATTCGTGATTTCGGCGTTGTTTGATGGGATTTGAGGCCTCGAGCAAGTCCGTGGGATGTTATGGGACTGATTCATGTGATTGGATGGGGTCCTTAGGTCCTCGGGTGTGTTTCGGGGTGGTTTCGGGTCAATTTTGGATGATTTGTTGTTGCTGGTGTAGAGATTGTTCTTCGCGAACGCGGAGAGCCTCATGCGTTCGCATAAAAGGAAATTTTGAGGCTGCTGTATTTGGCCTTCGTGAACGGGTGGTGGTGGACGCGAACACTTAGAAGGAAATGAGAGCTGGGGGGGCGGGGATTTTCATCATGCATCACTAGGTAAGTAATTTCTTCATGTTTCTAAGTTATATACAAGATTATATGCATGGATTAGACATGGAAATTGGTAGGAAATTGGGAACAATCTTAAAGGAACCTAAAAAATGGTAATTTGGATTTTTAGCCACGAATTTGAGCATGGAATTTAGTGTAAATTGTGTATTTGAACTAGTAAAGCTATGGGTAGAATTTATCTTCGAGAAATTACGGATTCCGGGCACGTGGGCCCGAGGGAATTTTGGTCATTTCACTAAGCGGGGTTGGGAAATTATATAATTTAGAATTGCTGCAAATATTAGAGTATATTTTCATTGCTTTGTCGTTGTTTGGATAGTTTAGGAGCGTTGTGCAACGATTTGAGTCATCTGAAGGGCTTGGAGGCCGGTTATGCAATTTCGGAGCGAGGTAAGTCTCCTTTCTAACTTTGCGAGGGGGAATTGTCCACCTAGGTGAACTAATTAAGTATGTGTTACTATCTGCAGGGGCTACATATGCACGAGGTGAGGGGAGTCCGTGCGTAGCTACTATTATGCCATGACCGGGTAGCCTAGGACCCACTAGCATGCCTTACTTGTTGTACCTATTCTTGTCTGTAATATTAGACTGCTACTATAATCGAAATTGAAATTGAATGACTAAGGAAGATTAGAGTTTGTTTTCTTAATCATCTAAAAAAGAGAATTGATTTCCTTCGCGGGCAATTGTATTTCTGGATAAGGTTATATTATTAAACATTATAAAAACTTGGCAAGTGAATTTCGAAAAAGGATTTAAATACTATTTCGTGGTTGTTAAAAGAGAAACCTGTCATTTACTTGGGTATTTGTTTTCCCCACGTAGTCAGGGTGGACTGTTGATTGTGCATGACTGCATGTGACCACTTTGCAATTTACATTCCGCGAGCGGGGTGTTATTTCCCCCACTCTCATGGGAGCGGGCCATACGCCACGACGAGATTGAAAGAAATATTATGGTTCGGGCCGTTCGACCCTCGGCAGTGCACAGAGATGATTAGTATGATGGCTCAGGTAGGTTGTCCTTATCCCGTTTGCGCATGCTTAATTGTTAAATGTTTTCATGATTTTGAAGTGATAATATATTTGGGGGAAAATAAAGAAGTAATTGTTTAGTTAAGATATTTGGGGAAAAACAAAGAAGAAATTTGTTTATTTAAGACATTCGGGGGGAAATGAGGAAGTAGTAACTGTTTATTTTCTTCTAGTATTTATTTGGATTTCAGTGCCTTATATATGCCTGCTGCTTCATTACCTTTACATGCCTATCGTGTTCATCTTATGCTGTTAAATTAATTGTTGGACCCTAGTGAGTGTCTAATTCGACCTCCCGTCACTACCTCTCTGAGGTTAGGCGGGCGACTTACTGAGTACACGTTGTTTTTGTACTCATGCTACACTTGCTGTGTATTTTTATTGCACAGGTACCTTCATAGTTACATGGCTGGTTGGAGACTTAGGCGAGCTGCACCATCCGGAGGCGATCCACAGCTAACAGAGTCTCCCTCGTACTGTATTTATTTTTATTTTAAATTTCCTTGTCCAATTTGTATTTTGGACGTGCTTGTGATGATTGTATAAATACTTAGAAATCTCTCATGTACTTGTGACACCGGGTTCTGGGATGTTTTGGGATATAATTGATAAAATGGAATATTCAAACTATTGTTTTACTTGATAGATTTTTTTTAGTTAATATGTAATAAAGTGTAAGGAAATGTTTCTTCATAATTGATAAAACAGGAAATTGTTTCAACTAATTAATGTTTGGCTTGCCTGACAATGATGTCCGGCGCCATCACGACCTTAAAGATATTGGGTCATGACAGAGCATGCGACGTGAGGTCCAGTGTGGGTTGTTTCACGCGTTCCACGTGGCGATGCGTGGTCCGGGTTTCGAAGTTTTTTTGTTTCCTTTTTATGTTTGGACTTGGTTATTTCGTTTAGATTTTTTTCCTACACATATAAATAGTCATTAAACACTATTTTTAGAGGAATTTTGCGACTGGAGGAAAGAACATCACGCTTGGAGGAGGCTTCTAACTAGTTTCTCTTCTCTTCTTTTCCTTTAATCTCATAATTTATTAGTTCTAGAGTTTTGGCTGCTACATGAACGTTGTAGTTTGAAGTTTGAATTTTTCTTATTATTTTATCATATTGGTTTATTTATTCAATCTTGCGCTTAATTATTTGATTTCTTGATCACCAATTGAATACTATCTACAAATTTAGGATTGAACTTGGGAGAGAGAATTTTAGATTGCATATAAGATTGAGTAGAGCAAGATCTTAACTCTGAGTAGGGGGCGGATTCGCGGTTAGGATAGGAATATACCTAATCGCCTTTCTTGGTTACTATATAGGAATTATAATGCTTTCTTGTTAATTCTAATTCCATAGGAATATAGGCATTAAATTAGCTTGAATAGGCGAGTAGTACTTCGGGAGGAGGCTACGACCAATATTAACCCTGTCAATCAATAAACCAGATAAATTAATTAGACGATTTAAGTGAAAAACTCAATGGGATTGTTAGCTAACCCGTAGCTCTAGAATATTTTCTCCCGTTGAATAAGATTGCAGACTTGTTTCCTTTAATTTCATAGTATACTATTCTAGATTAGTTTTAGTTAAATATCCATACTTTAGAAAATCGCTTGAATAGATTAATTGTTTGGGTTTAATTTAGTTGATTATTAATCACAAGTCCCTGTGTGTACGATATTTGGACATACAATCCTATATTACTTGTCGACCACGTATACTTCCGTGTGCGTTTGGGAGTAACAAGTTTTTGACGCCGTTGCCGGGGACTTAAAAATTAACTACTCTACTAGATTGGATTTTTACTTTTTGTCTATTCTAGTTTTTATTTTTATTTTTATTTTATTATCTTGTTTACATGACATCTTGGAATGAGAATTGGTCGAATATTGGTTATTCTTCTTATGGCGATCCTTGTCCATATTGTGGAGGACTACACTTATGACAAAATTGTGAATCTCAATCTTATGGGTGAAATATTTGTAATATGTGTGGTGTCAAGGTGGCCATTAGGATGGTTTTCCTAGTTTTTATTATTCGTCTCAGAGCTCTTATTATAATGTTTCTAATAATGTTTATGAGTTTGATAGGAGAAACGAGGTGGAGGATATGGAATGTGTTGCTCGTATTATGGACATGATGAGGCAAGTAGCCGAGAAACAAGAGGAAAATCAAAAGTCTATACAAAGGATTAGTGCAACAATCATGAGAATGACGGCCAAGGTGGAAGAAGTGGCTGAGGAGAGCGAATTCCCGCAAGAAGATAATCTTAAAGAAGTAGATATAGTGAGCCAATCTTGGCTAGAGGAATAATCTCAACTGATAAGATCTCATGAGTTTCTCTGTGATGGTCTTTCAAATATAACAGAACAAGTGATAGAAAGAAAAACTGAGCTCAGGCAAGATGGACCAATTTGGCTCAGATATCCATGACCAGTAGGCTCAATTGAATAAAAAGGTTGAGGCATCTGATGCCCTACAACCAATTTTTGTAGTTGCTGGCCAGCTTGTGGAGCGAAAAGAGGAATTCCAACTATTCGGCCAAAATATTATTAATGATGTCAAGGTTGACGAAGAGTGCAAAATAGAGGATGTCAAGAATAATGCAATTTTGGAGTTTGAGCGTATTGGACCTCATTCTAACCTTTTTTCAACATTGTGCTTGGTTGATGACACGAGAATTAATCCATTTGAGCATATGGAGGAGTCAATGGATGAGGAAAAAAATGCATATATTCTGAAATTCGTGATGCCAAGGAGATAAAATGACATCCCTCACTTAAGGGCCAGGAAGTGCAAGATGCGATACCTATTGTTTGGTTCCTTTATTTTTACTCCACTGCCCCAGGACCGTGATAGAAAAACTGATGCAAAATTGGGAACGCAATTTATATCCTCAAAGTGGAAGGAAAAGTGGTGAAAGTGATGGAGTCATGCCGCGACGTTAAATCAGGCGCTTTTTAGGAGGCAATTCATATTTACTGCTTTCTTTATTTCTATTTTATTTATTATTATTGTTGTAGTATTTGTTTTTGTTTTGTAGGATTATAAGCATAGGAGGCAAATCCATTAGAAGAGTGCAAAAGAAAGCTTGATGGTGAGGACTAAGTGTGGGGTACCCACACAAAGGACCATACCTGAGAGAAGTCTGAGTATCCGGTGAGCTGCTAATTCTTCGGCCTTTGGCCTACCAGAGAGTCTCTTTTACCCTCTTGTTATTTATAGTGTGCATTGAGGACATTGCACAATTTTAAGTGTGGGGTAAGGAGATTATTTGGGTGATTTTCTGTGCTATCTTAGCTTTGTTGTAGTACTAGTTTTTGTAAATAAAAAAACGAAAAAAGTAGAAAAATTTGACTTCTCCCCACGATGGATCACATTAGCCAGGTTTCTTGAGGGATTTAAGTCTAAAAGAACAGGACAAAATATTTTCTTTATAGGTGGTGTAGTAATTCTCCCTTAGTTTTTCTTTGTGTCGCGGTTCTTTTCCAAGGGTTTTGTTTGAACCGGGTTTTGGTAGTTTTAATTTTTTTAGGAGTAGGAGCCACAGTGAGATGAATTAAGCAATATCTCTTTACTTTGTTATGCCTTGAGAATAGTGAGTACTTTGGTTGTGACGCTTAGGCTCAGTTTTTGACTCTTGTATAAGTACCTTAAATCGTATGATCTTAACTTTGTTTAACTGATTTGACTAGAATGTCTTGACGAGTCCAATCCTGAGTGAGTTATGTGCCATGTGTGTGTGTGAAGTTTGTGTGTTATTTTGTGCATTGCATTTGATGTCTAGAACTTGTCCGGTGTGTTTGCAAAGCGAAATAGTAGCATTGTTCAGCCTTGGAAGTGATATAGGCGTTAGATTAGCTTGAATAGGTGAGTAGTACTTCGGGAGAAGGCTACAAGCAATATTAACCCTGTCAACCAAAAAAAAATTAATTACATGATTTAAGTGGAAAAACTCAACGAGATTGTTAGCTAACCCATAACTCTAGAATATTTTCTCCCGTTGAATTCATCTCTAAGATTGCAGACTTGTTTCCTTTAATTTCATAGTTTACTATTCTAGATTATTTTTAGTTAAATATTCATACTTTAGAAAATTACTTGAATAGATTAATTGTTTGGGTTTAATTTAGTTGATAGTTAATCACAAGTCTCTATGGGTACAATATATGGACTTACAATCCTATATTATTTGTCGACCATGTATATTTGCGTGTGCGTTTGGGAGAAACAAGGGGATTCATGCAAAAATTGAATACGAGAACATCCCAAAGTATTGCAAACACTGTAAAAAAGCTAGGTCATAACATGATGAATTGTAGAGTTTTGGAAAAGCGGAGAGATTTAGAAGCAGAAAAAAGCAACAATGTTAAGAACATGGAGAATGCTAGAGAAGGCAGCAGTGCAAATCAAAAAGAGAATAACGAGGATCAAAGAATTAATGTAGATCAAACTCCAAAGGCAACAAATAAAAGGACTCGATCTAAAGCCAAGGAATCTAGAAAAGTAGAGAAAGACAAAACTACTAAAGTCTTCCAGAATGTTGAATCTCAAAGCAAAGAGGAAGAGAACGAGAACTAAACTTTCAAAAAAAGGAGGAGAAGGAGGTACTTTCTGTGTCACAATCCACGAACTACTAAAGAATACTACAAATAATGACCGAAAGAAATAGTGTAACTGTTCTGAATATAATAAAAGAGTGTAAATAATAGGAGAAGACTCTCGGAATCTACAAACGGCGGCAGATGTATCTCGTGTCTCCAAACGAATCGGGTGGTCATCCTGGAATCCTCTACTGCTGAATAGTACCTGGATCTGTGTAAAATAGCACAGAGTGTAGTATCAGTACAACCGACCCCATGTACAGAGTAAGTGCCGAGCCTAACCTCGGCGAAGTAGTGACGAGGCTAAGGCAGGGCTTTTAACAATAAATCTGTGATATTAATATATTAATATATATATATATACGATACACAGTAAAACAATTCAACACGAACAAGAAAATATATCTGAGAAAATAATTAAAAAAATAGGAAGGAAATCTAAACACATCAATTCAAATGCTGCAACTATAATAAAATAACACAACCGCCTCTTTCAGGCCTCAGCTATAACCAATCCTCAAAAATTTCCAAGTTTCCAAACTTTATCTTTGAATAAAAGTAGTGCCAAAATATGAAAATAGTAATATAAAATAGAAAGTTTCAAATCTTTGTTTTTCAAAAAAAAAACACAACAGTAAAAATACACATTTAGCTTTTCAAATCATTATTTTCTTTGAAAATCAGTAAAAATATAAATGTCCTCCTTTATCGTTCCTTGTTGCAGCGTGCAACCCGCTCACACTTGTCCTCCCTTATTGCTCCTCCCTAAATATATCACCATTATTGCTCCTGTTGCGGCGTGCAAACCGATCCCACCTGTCCACCCTTATCACTCCTTGTTGCGGCGTGCGACCCGCTCCTACCAGACATATCATATCAATTTATTCATAAAGAATTTCACAATTCAGGCCAAGCCTTTCAAACAGAAAATCACATAGCTCGTAAGCTTTAACCAATATCATTTCACAATAAAACCAACCAGAATATAAGTAAACACCGTAACGCTGTCAATCCAGCTCAGTCTTTTTATACTATGATAAACTCAAGAGAACATCCAACATTTTTAACACACTTACAACAACAATTGGAAATATCTCAATGAAACCCAATAACCACGTGAACCTCAACAATTATGAAACAATTAGACTGCATTTCTCACAACTTCCTCAATATTATCAAAACGAAACCACTAGGAACGTAAATA